>SNQJ01S0089222.1:21654-36582 GCA_010110895.2 Picea sitchensis
GAATCTCAAACTCTACAAGCCTTCCATGTTGGATTAGGAAGAGGAGCAGGTCCTACCTTCCATAAAGGACTTAGAACCATATTCTCAAGAAACGTTGGAAGAGGACACATTTTTGCAGAAGAGGTCTAGAGATACAAGACAGGGGAAACATGGCCTTTGGCATATTGGGTTGAAAGGACAACTTCTAAGCAAAGCAAAGTTGTACTCTACAAGGAAGGTAGAGGAAAAGATTCCTCACCTCATTCAGTAAAAACAATTGGGACCAAAAGCCTCCCTTAATGGAGAGGTATGATATGGATTTGATCATTATATTATTTTTCATCTATCTCGATACTTTCTGGGTTGAAAAAATTGGAGGAAACAACTTGCAGGGCCATTTCAGTGGCAGGTCCCAGTTTGGAAAATTGGGGTCTGGAACCTTCTAGGGCCATTTTGAGGCATTAAATGGTATTTTTGGGGGTTCAAGTGTAAGATAATTGTGCTCACACCCTTAATGGTGTGCTAAAATCATAAACCTTTCCAATGGTGTGTCAAACACCTTAATCAGATCTCGTATGCAAAAGTTATTCCTCTCGCAATTTGATATATCGTGTTGACCACCATGGTATCACAGGGTGCCACCTTGGCCCATGTTACTCATGCATATGGGCCTATCCACGAATGGACTTTCAAGAAGATTCTAGAAGGTCCAAAACTTGATCACAATTGAGGGTTGAGGAATTCAAAGCCCTACCCCTAGATGGACATCGGATGATGTTAAATACATGGTTGCTACATGGAGAAGGGGTTTCATTCTTTAGTATTGTATTTGTTCCATAGTTGAGCAAAGCACCTAAGAGTGGTATTTTGAAAATTCAATAGAGGAGGATATATTTTGTAGCAACCATATAGGCCATAATGTCAAAGGAAACTCCACTGAGAGTGCTTCTTTCCTTGTACTGGCATTTGAAGAAAAGAGATCAGAGTGACCTCACTTTCTAGCTAGGATTTCTCCCATATTAGGTTTCTCAGAGTATATCTTATGTTTATTTATGGATGGTGTGTGAATATTTATTTATATTCTCTATTTTTTGCATTTAAACTATTTCATACCTTTTAGGCAGAAAACTAGTAATTAAAGAATCTGAGATCTAAAGGAAATTAACCTTCACAGTAATGATTTCAGTGTTTTATTAGATCTGTTGTGATGAACTATCTAGTAGAGTATCCACAATAGTTTACAGATTAATACGCAATTTCAATAGCAACAATACATCATTTTTTTAATTAGAATAGTCAATTAAAGCTCAGACGATTCCCTTAATGTGTATACCTAATGGATAGCATTAAAGTTCTAGGGGAAATATGAAAATGTAATAAAACCCAAGGCCAATTTATTTGGTGATAATGAAGGGGTATCAGTTTCAAGTGGAAATATCTCTTAAATATATTGATGAGTGAATTGAGAAACATGAATGATGACTAAGGATGATTGGTAAGGGTCATAGTGATGACCTATATCATTTTTAAAGTGTCAAGAAATGGGTTAGGAACTAGAACACTTGTAATTGGTGAGGGATGACAAGTGATAAACTGGGAAAGGGTTTAAGGTTTAAATATTCAAGGATAACAATTGTCTACTTTTTGGAAAAGAAGCATGACCATGTGATAAATTGAGTCTTATAGATTGGGGAGTAATCACATGTTGGACAATTGGTTGTCATTGATGTCAACCCTTGGAGAATTCAAGATTCCCTAGAGTTGTGGTCAAGATTGACGGTAAGATAGTTTTCATTGATGTCAACAAAAGTGGTTGATGTCAACATATGTGATGGGTGCATTTTATGAATTCTACATGAAGTCCCGAAGGTGTGGTTATGGAACTCAAAGTTGTTTGAGGAATAAGGACAAGAAGGACAGTGTAAATGTAGGTAACACACTCATATATGGATAGTCCTCAACGTCTCATTTCCAATGGTAGGTGGTACACCATGTGGTTCCTCACAGTTAGGGAGATATTCCCTCATGAAGTTGGAAGCCCCAAAGAATGGTTAAGAAGCCCATAATTGGTTACAAGTCATTAATGAAAGGGTAAAGTGGTTCTAACAAGAAATTTCAAGAAGCCCTAAAGTTAAGGAAAGAGGTTACCTATAAAAAGTATATATACACCTCAAGGAGTCTCTCATAAGCACATTTTTTACCCACACACTTTATTGAATACATTCTAGTGAGCAAGTGATCTATTGATAAATATGAGACCGAAAAATATGAGGTAGCGAAGTCTGAGGCAAGTGAAGACTGAGGTAGCAAAGGGAAGCAAAGGAAAAAGTTTGCAAACTATCTTTCTGAGGTTATCTGTCAGTCGCAGTGGAGAAAAGAATGGACATCTGCACGTTGTAGTGGAGCAAAGAACGAACATCCATGGGTCACAATGGTGCAGGTCGTTGATCTGAGAAAAGGTCTTGAAGAAGGATGATTGGTCCAGGTTGCAGCAAAGCTTGATGACACAACAAGGTTATTACAGGGTCTAAGATGGTATGCATCATGTTTCATATTGAGTAAAGGTGTGTCTTTATGTATTTGATGCATGGATGGTTTTGAATATGATTAAGGCATGTCTTGAAGGCCCTTTTTGTACATGGTTTCATATGGTTGAGGTACATTCATGCTTGGTACATTGTATATGGTTTTTATGGTTCATTGTTAGAGTCACATCTTTATGATGGTTGGCACATGTGTGAGGCATATACTTGGTATATGATCTTGGTTGTTATGGTGCATGCTTGAGCCATATTGTTGAGACATTGGTACATCTTGGATACATGGCACACAATTTTGGTATATGATTGGAGTATATGGTTGGATGCATATCATTGATGTTGGTATACCATTGATGTACTTGCTTTGGCATATCCTATGATACATGGTGTATGATATGTGTTAGCACTCTATAAATCTATTTGGCTGATAAACAGATGACGAAGGTAACTTTTTCAACCAACTTTGAGACCCAAAACTAGCCTTTTGGATCTAGAGAGAGCTCTCTCAGAAATGGTGTGGTCTCCGCCCAGTATATAACTTTGAAAATAGTGGCTAGATTTAACATCGATGATAAAAAGGTTTCTGGTTATATTGGCGCAGAAAAGTAAAACTTGGTCTATGGGGTCAATCTGAGGAAGAGACAGAACAAATGACTCAGTGACTGGATTCGAGAGGAGAAGGCTAAGCGAGCAACAACCTTCAGTGTAAACCGTAAAATGTGGCAGGAGAACATAGGAAGTAACTCAAGAGCGTCATTGTGGATGAATTCGGAGTTAGCTTGAGAGGAAAATGTTTTGTCTAAGTGGCGCAAACAAGGTGCGATGTACAGCTAATCCACAAGTTCGAAAATTCATTCTGAAATAGATAGTATGAGATATGAAATAAAAGGTAACAGGAAACACATAAGAAAATAAAGAGACAAAATACATCAGACTATCACAACTAGAATCTTTTCATCAAATCACAGGACCTTTGCATTAAATTTCGATCAAAAACTCAAATTGCATACAATAGCAGTCATTTTCTCAAAATTTCCAACCAACCCTGTTTACATGAAAATGATCCCCTTATATAGAAATATAATGTCACCCTTGGCTATTAGGGTCGAGCTACTCTCTCCTGGAATCATGGATCCGTTTTCTTTAAAAGAGAACAATAAATTCAACGAATTCACTAAAAATAGAAAACCCGACTTTGCCAAATCATAATCGTAACCGAAATATTCTTTACAGTCATTGATCATGCTCCAAATTCGTACATGTGGTTGTGATGAGCCATCATTTGCACTGCTGGACACTCAGCAAAAACGTAGCAGAATGCGTAGCAAACTAGTAAAATAGGCATTAAAGATGAGATTGTATCTCACTGATAAAAAACTATTTTTTTAAACTGAGAGAYGTTTTTGTAGTTAATATTTTTATAAAGGAAAACCTCTCTATTTTTCTTTAAATTCATCTTCAGCTGGCCATAATACGTGTCGCAAAAACATGTCTAGGACAGGAAATCAAGAAAACTGAAAAATAAGGCTCAAAGATTCCTTCRAATCTCSCAATCCGTGACACATTTTTCAAATCGGAGAGAGGTATTTATTATATGATTTGTCCTTGACAAAAACCTCTCTAGAATTTTCAAAATTCCTCTCCAGTTAGTCATAAATTGATCTTGAAGTTGACCACTAAACCATTAATTTGCGCAGTGCGACCTATAGCCTGTGTGCTGGAAAAATGCATTGTGCGACAACATCCTATGCGCGACAAAATCCACTGCGCGACAACATCCTATGTGCGACGAAATCCACTGTGCAACAACATCCTTTGCACGATGACATCCTCTGTGCGACAGAATCCACTATGCGACAACATCCTATGCGCAACAACATTCTTTGCATGACAGCATTCTTCGCGCGATGCGCATTGAATTTTGCAGCACGTTGTTGCACATGGAAATGGAATAAATAAATGATAAGCTTCCTTTTGAAAATTACCCTTGGAGATGTTAGATGTTGCCAATCATAAAAACAATATGGGTGCTAACATGCATGACTTTGCAAATTGTTGACAAACCTATAACCTCAACTATGAAAATCATGGCACTAACAGCTGGCTCCAACGGGAATTATATCCTCCCTGTGAGGTAGCAAAGAACAGTAGACCAGGTTCCAATCCATTGGGCTTCTCCCAAACTCAACTTTCCAACTGTAACTTGTAACCTACATCCGCTAAAAACCCAAAACTGTATATGCTCCAAACTGAAATTTGAAACTAAGCTAGAAATGAAAACTGCAGATTGCTAAAAGAAATGCTTGTAGTACCGAGCTTATTCGCACTCCTACCTACCCTAACTGCTGAAAAGGATGCCAATCAAGTGAAATCAAAATGCCAATGCAACCATGCAAGCACTTTATCCACTTTTTTCTTTCTTTGCACATGCTTTCTCCAAAGCCAGTTTACTGATAAGCCATTCAAAACTTTATCTATAAATTCAAATCTCAAAAAATCAAAAACATTGGGACTATTTGTATCCTCCAACAAAACTTCAAATGGATCCTCCGGAACATACATAAAACAACAATCATGTTTCACCCCTTCCACTGCATCCTTGTTTTCATGTAATTCAACTTGTTGATTACCAAAAAAGGGCTGAAAAATATGTTGAGACTGTTGGAAATAACATTCTTCTAATCAGAAGATAGTGTTGGCTGAAATGAAACCCCTAGTGGCAAGAAATCCATATCTAACACTGACATTGATTGACCATCATATTTATTTACAAGCTGATAATTTATCATAGGCTGCAAATCTGAATTGAAATACCCTTCCATGTAATCAACAATAGGGTCATTAAAGGTATGAGAATGTTTTTGGTCCTCTTCACTGATAACACTTTGCTCATGTAGAACAATTTCACTGTGAATGTAATCATACTTCATTGCTTCCTCTATTATCTCATGATTTTCTTTTAACAATTCAAAGGAAGAAAAGCATAATGGAAGATAACTTTCATTGGCAAGTCCATGGCTTTCTTCACATTCAACGTCATGCCTGGAGGATTTCTAATTTGAAACATTATAAATATTTTTCTTCGGCAATTTGAAATATGCAAAATACAATGGCAAATTTCTTTCCTCTAATTCAAAACTTTCTTCATTTTCTTCACTGTTGTCATATGCACATTTGCCAATTTCTTTGGGTTGCTGAAAACAATCATTTTTAGATTCGAAAAGTGCAACTACTTGTTCTGAAGAGTCAACCTCATAAGAATCATTGTACCCATCATACATGGGTTCACCAAAAACCTTTGTAATGTCATCAAACATGAAAATTGAGGCAGCGACTTGTTCTTCTGCAAGCTTATTTTCAAATTCACATTCATGGCCATCCACAAATGTATACATAAAACAGTCGGTTGCTAGTTCATGGTGGCATGGATCTAGATTTAAATCAATATCAAAGCAATTTGGGAGAGTAGCTTGTTCTTCAAGATGATCATCATTCTTTGCAAACAAATCCTCATGACATCCTTCAGGAAAACTTATGACACAATCAGCCTCCTGCATATTATGCACAGTCTCTGGTTCCTCAGCTTTCAATTTCTCATCGAAAATCTGATTTTGCAGCTCCTTACATGATTGAATGTTGTCTGCAACTTCCTGAGCATTGTTGAACATCTATTGCAAAGACATAGACTTCCTCTCCATCAAAAGAAAATATAAGTCTGGTTGAAATGTTGTTACATAACGGAGCATGGAAGCAGCTTCAGGAGGTTGGACTTCTTTCGACAGTTTATAATAAAGACTAGTAAACCTCCTGCTAAAATTTGAGATGGTTTCATCTTTCATTCTTCTTATGGAATAAAACTCTGCGAGGAGTAGATCCCATGACTTTCTCTCACCCTAAAACCTATGGAAATCTTCCCTCAGTTCATCCCATGGGCTAATTGACTGAGGATGCAAATGTCTGAACCATGCTTTGGCATCTCCTTGTAAAGACTGAGAAAATGCCCTCATAGACACATCATCATGTTCAATCTCAAAAAGGTCTATGAAATGCTCAAATACCTAGATATATTTTTCTGCTAATTGTCCATCAAGCTCTCCATCGAACCTAGGAAGATATTTATAATGTTTCAGAGGAAATTCATGGAGGATGGAAGAAACTTTAAGAGGAATGTATCTTTCTTGAATCTTGGAGGGTACAGGATTAAGAACATAAGGTACAAGCTCAACTTTAGTTTCATTAAGCTCACAAGAATGATCATGAACATCATATGGTTTAGAGGAAGGAGCTTGGTGAATATCGGCTATACACAAAGGAGGTATACCTACAGTTTGCAATGAAGGGTACACAAGGGTAGATCTTTGGGATTCATTTGAATGCAGTAAGTGAAGAAATATTCTTTTGAAAAACTCAGGAAAGGAAAAGAAGATATTGATAAAACAGAAAATTATTTCTTAAACTAAACTTAAGCTTGAGTACCTTATTTTTCCATACTTCTCTTCCATATCTCTGTCAAAGGGTCTCATTATCTAGTGGAGTCTTTGAATCGCATTTGAAACTTGATTAGAGTCACCATGAAAACTTCATCTCTGGATTCTTCTGCCAGTGGAATCACCTTCAACTGATTTTCTGATGTGTGGAGTCGCCAGAGCATAAATACAGTCAATATGTGCCTAAGTGTCTGCTGCTCTCAGACCTTAGAACTACAACAATGTAGTTCTTTCGAGGGAAAGTTTCTTTCAATTCCGTCCCCAGCAACGACGCCAGAATGTTATCACTCCATAAATATATTTGGCTGATAAATAGACGACAAAGGTAACTTTTTCAACCAACTTTGAGACCCGAAACTAGCCTTTCGAATCTAGAGAGGGCTCTCTCAAAAATGGCGCGGTATCCGCGTAGGAAATGGCTCTAAAAACAGTGGCTAGATTTAACACCGATGATAAAAAGGTTTTTGGTTATATTGGCACAGAAAAGTAAAACTTGGGCTATGGGGTCAATCTGAGGAAGAGACGTAACAAATGACTCGGTGACTGGATTCTAGAGGAGAAGGATAAGCGAGCAATAGCCTTCAGTGTAAACCATAAAATGTGGTAGGATAAAAACATAAGAAGTAACTCAAGAGCACCGTTGTGGACAAAATCAGAGTTAGCTTGAGAGGAAAACATTTTGTCTAAGTGGCGCGAACAAGGGGCGATGTACAGCGAATCCACAAGTTCGAAAATTCATTCTGAAATAGACAGTATGAGATATGAAATAAAAGTTAACAGGAAACACATATGCAAAGAAAGAGACACAATACATCTGACTATCACAACTAGAATCTTTTCATCAAATCACAGGACCTTTGCATTAAATTTCATTCAAATACTCAGATTACATACAATAGCAATCCTTTTCTCAAAATTTCCAACCAACCCTGTTTACATGAAAATGATCCCCTTATATAGAAATATAATGTCACCCTTGGTTGTTAGGGTCGATCTACTCTCTCCTATATTCATGGATCCGTTTTCTTTGAAAGAGAACAATAAATTCAACGGATTCACGAAAAATAGAAAACTCGACTTTGCCAAATAATAATCGTAACCGAAATATTCTTTACAATCATTGATCATGCTCCAAATTACACCATATGGTTGTGATGAGCCATCATTTTCACTTCTGAACACTCTGTCATCCCTGCATAGAAAGTCTGCTACGCAACAGTAACCTACAGAAAAAACGCAGCAGAATGCGCAACAAACTGGTAAAATAGGTGTTAAATATGACATCGTATCTCATTGATTAAAAAACTAGTTTTATAAACTGAGAGAGTTTTTTGTAGTTAAGATTTTTATAAATAAAAATCTCTCTCATTTTTTTGAAATTTATCTCCATCTGGCCGTAATACGTGTCGCAAAAACATGTCTCGGACAGGAAATCATGAAAACTGAAAAATAGGGCTCAAATATTCCTTCTAATCTCCCAATCCGTGACACATTTTTCAAATCTGAGAGAGGTTTTTATTATTTGGTTTTTCCTTGACAAAACCCTCTCGGGGATTTTCAAAAATCCTCTCCAGTTGGTCATAAATCGATCTTGAAGTTTACCACTAAACCAGTAATTTGCGCAGTGCAACCTGTAGCCTGTGTGCTGGAAAAATCCACTGCGCGACAACATCCTATGCGCAACAGAATCCACTGCACGACAACATCCTATGTGTGACAAAATACATTGCGTGACAATATCCCATGCACGACAGAATCCACTGCGCAACGAAATCCTATGCGCGACGAAATCCATTGCGCGACAACATCGTTTGTGCGGCGACATCCTCTGCGCGACAGAATCCACTGCGCGACAACATCCTATGCGTGACAGCATTCTTTGCGTGACAGCATTCTCTGCGCAATGCGCAGTGAATTTTTCAGCGCGCAGTTTGACATGGAAATGGAATAAATAAATGATAAGCTTCCTTTTGAAAATGACCCTTGGAGATGTTAGATGTTGCCAGTCATAAAAACAATATGGGTGCTAACATGCATGACTTTGCAAATTGTTGACAAACCTATAACCTCAGCTTTGAAAATCATGGCGCTAACAATATGATTGATACATATCATGAGTGATATGGTATATGGTTGAGGCACGTGTTATGGTACAAGGTTTGACATATAGTTGATTCTTGGTATGGTACAGGTACATGGTTGATGTAGGTTTTTCTAGATGGTATGGCATAGGTTTTGGTACATAGTTGATTCATGATATGGTATAGGTTTTTGTACATGGTATGGTACAGTTTTTGGTACATGGTTGATGCATGATATGGTACAAGTATTTGGTACATGTTTTGGTACATGGTTGAGACACACATGTTGATGATGGTATATCAGTTACAATGACAGAGATAGTGGAAGTTATAAGTTGATGTGACAGTGAAATTGATAGGTTGGATGACAAGTTGATTACAGGTTTATGAGACAATGGTAGTGATAGTATCAGTGGTAGTGATAGGTTGAGTCTACACTTATATTTCAGGGAGGCAGGACAAGGCAAGGAAAGGGGGTTGCAACCTCCTTCCGGTGTAGCTGGAGAACTTAGGGATTTGGAACCTCCTTTAGTTTGGAGCATGTAAATTAGGGGGTCGTAGCCTCCTTCTGGTTGGATCCAAAGAATACAAGGAGTTGGAGCTTCCTTCAGGTTGGAGCATGTAAACTAGGGGGTTGGAGCATCCTTCCAGTTGTAGCTAGTAAATAAAGGCGTTGTAGCTTCCTTTAGGTCAGAGCCTGTAAATAGGGGGTTGGAGCCTCCTTCCAGTAGTATCTAGCAAATTGGGAAGTTGGTGCTTCCTATGAATGCAATATTGATATATATAAGAAATCATTCTATGGTTTTCTCCCATTTGGGTTTCCACGTAAATTCCAGTGTACTGTGTATTTGATGTGATGTTGTTGAATGGTATTGATTATGGTTATATTGTCATCGTGTATTGAATGTGATCGTAGATGATATACTACTAATAAAGTTGAAGTTTACATGTTCTGATTAAAAAGTGGTAAAGTATTTCACAATATTGATTCACCCCCCCCTCCTCTGTCAGTATTTGAACAATTGGTATTAGAGCAGGTCCTTCAAGAATCAGTATAACCGTTGAAAGGTAGATCATGGAGAGAAACAATTTGTACAAGAATGGAATACCATATTTTGATGGTTAGAATGGACATAGATATGAAATGTGGAGCAACAAGATGAAATTATTCTTATAGGCACATGGGTATGATGTTTGGTATTCAGTTTTTACATGATACTGTAATGTTCCCAAGCTGATTTTTTGCCCGCAACCAAGGGTTGTTTAACTGTTTGTTTATTGTTTCAATTTGTTTTACAGGTTTGCTTCATCAAGTTGTGCATTAAGGGTTTATGCTTAGAAGATAATAGCGTGGAGATATATATCTGAGCATATAAAACAATAAAATGACAAGATACAAGCAAAGAATACCAATATAGAGACAACAACTTGAGATCTGACCTTTATTTAGATAATAGAGTGATCATGATACAATAGATCTGTAGATCTGGGAGAATACAAGAAGAATAGCCAAGATGGAATAATAATTGCTCCAACAAGCTTCAAAACTGAAGATAATAGCCTCCAAAGTCACCACAATAAACTGGTGAAGGGACAAGATTAATGTATTTCCCTTCTATAGCTGGAAACCCCCTCACTAGCTGAGTTGCACAGTTCTCTATGGTTGTAGATGACCAAGATCTTGGCTTCCTTCCTTTAGGCCTCCAAAACCCTCCAAAATTGGTGAAATAGTAGATTGAGGGATTACAAACCCCTAGGAAAAGTCTCAAGCTGAATGGAGGTGATCTAATACCCCAAATGGAAGAGTCTCCCTGATACACTGCACCCTCCTTCTCTAGAATTCATTCCAAGCACGCAATAAATCATATGCTATAGAAAAATCCTCAAAAATGGCATAGGCAAGGTGCCCTGGGCCTATCAACGAGATCCCAATAGTTTTTGGCCACCAAAACCCCTTCCTCACTCCAGATCGAATATCTTCCCTTGAACCAGTGTGCCCTCCTGTTGGGAAACCCTAAGAACTGTGCAGTCCTTCTTCCTTCACTGACTAAGTAACCTGTAAGATGTTGTATAATGGTGGCGGAGGAATATTGCACCTCTGTGACCAAGCTCGGATAATGATAGGTGGTATCTTTGACCACCGAGTTGATCTATAGGGTTTTATATCCCAAAACCCTCAAAATGTCTTTGGCTCTAGAGCTCAAGAACGAAAAAGTAATAATATCCAGAATGATGAGAGATGAGCCCTCATTTTCCTTTTATACCCCTGATCTATTTCTTTGTTGAGTTAGTTGACCACCTCTTGGGGTTAACTCCTTTATTTTCCTCACATGGTTTTTTCTTTCATTCACTTTACCCTTTCTCCCCAAAGTCAACTTAAAATTATAATATTATGCTTAGGTAAGTACTTTGGGTTTCTTGGTACCCAAGATTCATGAGACTATGGTCTAGTGGGGACAACTAGACTACTAATTCGCTCACAACCTCTTTATCAAGAGGTGGGGGACATTACAGTCTCCCCTACTAGAAATTGCTTGCCCAAAATCAATTCTGACCCTGCCTCCCGAAGAACCTGTTCACTTTCCCAACTAGCATCTTCTATAGGTAAGTTCTTCCATTTTCTCAAGTATCCCCTGATGCTCCTCTTCCTTATCCTCTTCTCCCTTACTTCCATCACTTCCTCCGGTATCAATATCAACTTCTCCTCCTCATCCAAGGGAGGTAGTTCCTCAATAGGAATAATGTGTTTCCCTATGGCTCTTTTTAAGCAGGACACATGAAAGATATTGTGTATCTTACTTCCTCAGGGTAGATCAAGCTCATATGCCACGGCCCCTACCTTTATTTTTACCCTATATGGTCCAAAGAAGCGAGGTTGGAGGTTATATGCGCCACTCCTCTTAATAGAGGCGTGTCTCTAGGGTTGGAGCCTTAAATATACCAAGTCACCAACCTCAAATGTACTCTCCACTCTGTTCTTATCTCCTTGTACATTTTGTTGATTTTATGCCCTTTGCAAGTGGTATTTAAGCTCTCTAAGTATATTCTGACTCTGTTGAATCCAATCCTATACCATAGGAGCTCTACTGTCACCGAAGACAATCTCCACAAAGGTGAGTGGATCATAGTTGTATAAGGCCCTGAAAGGTGACATACCAATAGACATGTGATAGGTGGTGTTATAACAATACTCACCCAAATGAATCCACTTAACCCATGCCTTTTGTTGCCCTGAAACATAATTTCAAAGGTAGCCTTCAACCCACTTGTTGACTATCTCGGTTTGGCCGTTAGTTTGAGGGTGATAGCTAGTACTGGGGGCCAAGCTCGTACCTACCAACCTGAATAACTCCTACCAAAAGGTGCTCATGAACCTCTTGTCCATGTCACTCACTATGGTTTTGGGTAAACCGTGCAACCTGAAAATGTCTCTAAAGAACAAATCTACAACCTGTGAAGCACTGTAATCTGTGGAAATGGAAAAAAATGATCAAATTTGTTTAATCTATCCACAACCACAAAAATGAAAACCTTTCCCTGGACCTTGGGCAATCCTGTGATGAAATCCATTGATATACTTTCCCATTTGTGCTCTGGAATGGGGAGTGGTTGCAATAAACCTATTGGATGAGTGTGCTCATCCTTGTTCTCCTGACAAGTGGAGCATTCCTTGATGTGGCACATTACAACCTCTTCCATGCCCTTCCATGCGAACCTCTCCCTTATATGCATGTATGTTTTGACAAACCCCAAGTGCCTTTCTAATGGTGAGTCGTGACATGCCTATAATTATCGTGTTTTGAAAGTTAACTCGGGAACCAAGAATATTCGTCCCTTTTTGTATATGATGTCATCCACAATCCGTAAGTTATCATCTTGTACCTTCCCATCCATCAACTCACAAGAAAACCTGTTTTTAGAATAATCCACCAAAAGGTGTGCCTTCCAGTCAACTGAAATATCTATCGTAGCATAAACTGAAGGTCTCCTGGATAAAGAATCAGCCACCACATTATTTTTCCCCTTGACAAATTCAATGTCAAATTCATTGGTCTGGATCTTGCTAACCCATTTCTATTGTATTTCATTTAGGTCCTTTTGGTCCAAAAAGTACTTGAGGCTATTGTGATCTGTCCTGACAACAAATTTTTCCCCAACTAAGTATTGTATGAATTTATCCAATGCATGAATGATGTCTAACATATCTTTGTCATAATTGGTGTATAGAAGTTCAGGGCCCCTCAGTTTTCATCTCTAATAGGCAATGGGGTGCCTATTTTTCATAATTATTGCTCCAATTCCCTCACCTGAGGCATCATACTCCAATATGAAAGGTTATGAGAAATATGGTAAAGAAAGTACCGAACAAGTGCTCATTACTTTCTTTATTTTGTCAAAATTCATATGTGCCTCTTGACTCCATTTAAATCCACCTTTTCTGGTTAAATATGTCAAGGGTGTCCAAAGCTAGGAGAAGCCTCTGACAAACCTCCTGTAGTAACAACAGATGCCAAGGAATCCCTTCAACTCAGTAAGAGTCTTCGGTGTTGGCCAGTCAATTAAGGCTTGTATATTTTCTTGGTGCACCTATACTCCTTTCACTCCAATGATGTGTCCCAAATAAAGAACTTATGTCATGCCAAATTCACATTTGGACTCTTTATCATATAAGGATTTCCCCTCCATGATGGCCAAGATCTTATCTACATGTTGAAGATGATCCTCCCATGTTTTTCTATGAATCAAAGAATCATCAAAGAAGACTAAGAGGAATTTCCTCAATTGCTTGTTGAAGACATGATTCAAACAATATTGAGAGGTGGTTGGCGCATTAGTTAGCCCAAAGGGCATAACCAAAAATTCATAGTGACCATAATGACATCTGAAGGGTTTTTTGGACACATCTTGCTCCCTCATTTTGATCTGATGATAGTGAAAGCGCAAGTCTATTTTGGTGAAGTAGACAACCCCATGAAGCTCATCCAATAGCTCATCAATCCTATGGATGTAGTATCTATTATTGATATTATTTTTGTTCAATGCCCTGTAATCAATGCACATGCGCATCGTCCCATATTTCTTCTTTACCAACACTATTGAAGATGCAAAAGGACTAGAACTTGGTCTAATGTGGCCCATGTCTAAAATTTCTTTGATAGCCTTTTCAATTTAACCCTTATACATTTTTGGGTGTCTATAAGGAGTAGTAATGACAGGTTTTTCTCCTTCTTCCAATTCTATAATATGCTCAAACCCCCTATCTGGTGGTGCTTCTCGAGGAATGGGTTCAAAAACCTTACTATGTTTGTCAATGATTTTCTGAATGTCTTGAGAGTAATTAGGATGCCCCTTCTTATCCACCTAAACTGATATTATGCATTATGTTGCATATACAATTTCTTCCCTCCTAAAAATGTCCTCCATGTGCTTTGTTGTCACCACTCTAGGTGTATTATCCGCCATCCCTCTGAGTATCACATTTTTCCCACTCTCTTCATTGAAGGACATCTCCATGGTTTTGTAGTTGGTAGTGATAGGTCCCTAGATGATGTTAGTATCTAGTAGGTCCATCAAATATAAATATTGTGACAAGTCGTGTCGGCCCAAAGTAAGTTTCATCCCTGGAATATACCTGTCACAAGGCATGGTGCACCCCCCTGCTACCTCCACACAAAATCCTTCAAACTCAATTGTAGGTATATGTCTTATTTTTAATAAGGCTGAGTCAATGAAGTTGTGTGAAGATCCCCCATCAATGAGTACTGATTTTAAGCCCTAATATTGGCCCATTACCCCTTAATTGGGGCATATTAGATTAGTAATGTTATTTTATTTATGTCG
>SNQJ01S0089222.1:52129-63656 GCA_010110895.2 Picea sitchensis
CCTCAATATTTCAACATCACATATCATGAAGAGTAAGAAGCTAGTATGTCAATGATTGGTTGTGTACTTGGATTAAGTGAGCTAACCCTTCTAAGAGTGAACAATGATAACTTAAAATATGATTACCTAACCTTTACATGCTATTGGGTATAGTAGTCCTTGAATAAATAAGTAAAAGATGTAAAGTGACACAAGAACCTTGGGGAATGATCAAAAGATATACAATGCCAAGAACTTAAATTTTGATATTGATGGTGTAAGTCATTGCTAGTAAGGCTAGTAATAGCTTAATGTTGGATTTCACCAGATTCTGCTACATGGAAAATAATGCATGCTTAGAGATTTTGGATCTAGAAGTTGGGACTTACTTGAAAGTTTAACGATGTACTCAAATAAGGAAAATATATGAAAATTTGAGCATACTAATAGGGTGATTATACCTACCCCATAAATTGCCAACTTTCTTGTTGAAAGAAGAGAATATGATCATTGAAAAACAATTAGTATCTTGATGAGAACATGGCACTCATAGTATTGATGATCCAACCCAGGCTAACAAACTTAAACAAAACATATCTTGAATGGATGTTTGATGATATTTTTGCATTAGATTAATATATATTGTAGTCATTTTTTTTCATATTCATACAAGCTAGGGAGTTTGATTTTGTTAATGAATCATGATAAGAATGCTCATGATATTTTATTGCTCTACATGTGATATGTGTTGAGGTGATTATCGCATTCATGATGTTATGTTAACATGTGGTTCCATTTATTATGTTGATGTAATGTTATATCTTTGATAAATATATGTTGAGGTTATAATCTTATGACAGTATTTCATGATGATATGGCATGCGATAATTGTGTATAGTGTTTATGATGAGATGTTTAATGATGGTATGCATGAGAATATGGTGCCTTATTGTTCAATATATTGTGATGAAAATGATGTTGTGTTCTCATGATGACATGCTAGAGTTATCATGTGGATTATTTTATATGAGATGATAATATTATGATTATAACTAATGCATTAGGTGCATGTTGTTAGGAGGTGATTGACAACAAATCCACAAGTGGGTTGAGAGGGCTAGTTCATTTGATGATCTCGTAGGAGCCCATACCTATGAAGGAGAATATATTAAAGTAACACCTTATGGGTTGGGGAAAAACTCAATCATCCAACCTATGCTAGTGGTTCTTTTTCCTTGTATAATTCTTGATGGGAAATGGGACCATCTTGATAAGCCCATGGTGCATGATATTGGAGTTGTAATGCCGAAGTCCAGGAGAAGGGATAGATTAGTACTCACCAGTGGTGTTGTGGGATTTGACTTCAATGTTTAGGGATGGGTACCTGGTAAGAGTTGTGGAGGAAGTTTAGGTCAACCTTTCGATATGCCTAGGGTACATGAATACCATAATGGATGTTTTCTTGGATAGATAAGGTCTCGATCCCTGGGGTTTCGGTTAGATTCATATTCTTTAAGCTTGGTTCTGAAAGTCGATAAGAAGAGAAAGATAGTTCTCGTGCTTCCTTAGTGTTGTGATGTGGAATTTTAATGCATGTCGTGGTCACTTGGGTGGCTCTTATACTAGTTACAACAAAGGGTGTTGTGGAAGACACAAGGAGAAAATAAAAACCTATAAGTAACATAATTAAATTTAACTTTGGGACGAAGTTCCTTGAGGGGGGGAAGTATGTAATGCCTCATACTTTCAACTAAATTATTAAACACTAAATAAATGGTCTTAAAATGATAAATTAAAGAAAAAAGATTAATAATAAATAAAGAATAAAGTGATAATATAACAACTAAGAAAGTATAAAAGAGGAGAAAGATATTATAAAAAGAAAAAAAGAAAAAAAAAAAGAGAAAAATTACTAAAAATGAATCAAATAAAAATTAAATTAAGAAAAGGTTAAAAATATACATGATTAATTACTTAATGATAAGTGTGACTCATGCATGGAACTTCTTTCCTAGATAGGCAAGAAGAATTCTATATAATGAAGGTGGAGAAGGATGTGTGACATCTTTTGCTTCTGAAATTTGATGGAAAGGCTTGGGAGAAGGCATAGGTAGTTTATTAAGGGCTTGGGGACTCTCACTTGTCTTGAATGAGGGGTTGGGTGGGTGGAAATTCGTTCCCTACACTCGGTTGCAGCATGTTGGATCAAAGATTGGAGCACAACGATTCAACATTCACAATGTTGCAAGTAAGTTAATTTCTACAATTCTCATGTAAGATTGTCACCACTCACTTATCATGTGGATTATACAATTACTAATGAAAATTTATTTACTTTTATCAATCAATGGTTATGATTTTTTGTATATAATTTCTATATTATTATTTCTAAAGTTTGAGCCATTACACTTAGCATGCATGGTTTAAATGAATGAAAAACTAAGAGTGGAGGGGATTAAGGTTGATATACATATGACTAGGTTAATACATATGACATTTACTTTTTCCTATATTGATTGTACTTACCCCACTCCTCATAACTATGTGAGAAGACTTTCCCCACCAACATCTTGCATTCAATGATTAGGACATGAGTTGTGATGGTATATGGTTTCATTAAGACACATGTCGATGGAAAAAAATGCATTCTAAGACCAATACTTTGCATTATAAGATTCACTTTCCCTTAGGCCTCCCTTATCCTTCCGCTCTGGTGGAATCATAGCCCCTTTTGTGCTTTTCACAACCATATTGGACCATTTTATAATATATTTAAAAGTAAAAATTTACATATCTTGAATTTACAATGACAATAAACTAATGGTCCATATAATTTTATTTACATGATACATGCATATCCATTCAATAGTCGGGCCTTGGCATTGAGTTCCACACTAGGAATCCATACTAGCATGTTTGCATCATTTACTTAATCTGATTCAATATGATCTAGGGGTCAAAACCGAGACATTACAGGCAGGGCACTATGTGTGATGACTCTTATGGATCCTGAGAATGAAAACATTATGGATGATTGTGATATAGGGTCCATATAAATGGGTTTTGATGTCATCTACAATTGTATTCGACGTTACATAAATCATAGGGCTTCCATGGAAACCTCATTTATGATGTTAAAAGTGTTAAACTAGACTATTGTCTTCTTCAAGGGGTCTTAATACTCCATGGAAAATCGCCCCCACAACATTTTGCTAACACCTTTGAAATGCATTTACTTGATAGGTGACAACACCTCCTTGTAGTGTCCTCCTCCTCATATCTCTAGATTGACCTCATTCTTTCCTTCTACATAATGTTCACAACCATGGTGTTCAAAGTCCCTCTACACAAACAAACATAGCTCTTGTTTCATGTGAGAAACCCCTGCAATTATTGTTTGAAAGAAAGAAACAGTCCAAAAGAATTTTGAAACAATGCACACCCCCCAAACACACACACAAGAATGATATGAGATGCGTCTATAACCTACCACCTCAAGGTAGTTGTATTTATAATGCTTTCTAAGTACCCCAAGTCACGCTAGTTGCAATAATTATTATATATTATTATGCATATCTATGATTCTTCTCTCCCCACAACATGCCATGTGTTATCCACGAAGGTTCATGCAAGTTGTAACGTTCCCCGACCTCCTAGATGAGTCGCGTTACCACACTTAACAAAATTCTCTAATACCAATCTGTAACATCCCCAACTTACTACTGAGCAATGCCACTCCAAGATTGTAGTACGCAAATTCTACACTATAACGTTAATTTGTGCAAGAAAATGTGAGGTAACGTGCATGATCCCAAGTTGGATCATGCCATGCAAAATTCCTCTTCAGACACTAGTTATAACAGTAGAACTAACACATAATACAACTGAAAGCACACTCATTCAGAGCACACAAGTATTTATGCACGTGTAACCACTCTAAAAACATGGTTACTACTACTTGCACAACCATTCTGGCGTTGCACACATATTTTGTTCTCGTTGTGCGTGTAGAATTATTTTCTGCGTAAACAAGTGATTCCAGCCTCTTACGCGCACAGATTATTTCCCTGTGCACACGACCATTCTAGCCTCACCTCAGAAACTCGTGACCATTATTACAAATTTAAATGACATGAATACTTAATAATTGTCATACTCTGCATGTGTAGAAACAATATTGAATAACAACCCCACACTTACATGTGAAAACAACATTATATAGAATAACAACAATTAATTATACACAACATCATACATAAAGTAAACCATATCAGACATATGCAATTAAGCACAGAGTAATTTAGATAAGCACATAAAGGACATTTATATTCTACAAAGAGTCACCGACTACGCGCAGAGCTCGGACATTCCTCCCATCCATAGACTTTGTTGCTCATAAACTTTCAACAACATGTCACCCCCGAGATGGGGTTGAAACTCCACTAGGGAAAAAAGGCTTCTTAATTCCAAGCTAAGGTATGATAATTAGTAGAATTGCTCAATCCAAGGTGATCAACTACTACAACTAGCCTACAGTCTCTCATTCCCCACATGCATGTCCCACCCCAGGAAGTGTGCCCCTTCTTTGCTAAATATCCCCTCGGTTTCATCACTTCCCTTCCAGGGCTTCAACAGCAGGCCAAACAGGAAGTCTCAGATCCTTGTAACTAATTTCAAGTGCACCAAGGAACAATTCATAGAAAAACTCTCACCTAGTGAGAATTCTCATGGTCCTGACAACCTGCTTCTTCGACAACAAATATCTCACATGGAGAGAATGCTCATGGGCTTGACAACCCGCTTCTTCAACAACAAATATCTCATTTGGAGAGAATGCTCACGAGCATAACAACCCGCCTTTTCGACAACAAAAACTATGATTACTATATGGAAACTCATATCCAAGATTTTCTTGGCAGGTAAGGTAATGACAGTTCCCCCCTTTTAGATGGTCCAAATCCTAATGTAAAATAAGTGAATCCCCCCCAAAATACACTAAGGTTCAACCACATATTTGCATGGTCATAATTGGACACTTGTCACCTTCAGAATTAAATTTAGTCACTTGGTGACTCATTCCCATCCCTCGGGAACTTAAGATAAATAAATATTCATAAATTGTACTTTTCATAAATATTAATAAAACATTCCCTTGGACTTAAGGCCCCCTTGGCTTAGCCCCTCTCATAAAATCTTAGCCCCCCATTTCTCTTTTTGGTGGAGTTTATCCCCCCGTCTCTTTTCGTCTAATTATTATGCGTGCACTGATGTGATTTTATTAATAATTTGAGTGTGATTACATTTTACAAGGATAGGCGCACTGGCCTTTTTGCATCTTGAATCATTAGCCCAATAACGACACAAACTCTTTAGCCTCAAATACATACATACATACACACAAAAAAACATGCATACATATTAACTCAGTCCAATGCACACTTCAAGGTAATCCTCACGCACTTACCCAGGCACATGTAACACTATGTAATTTGTGCACCCTTCCCTTGATGTGCAATCTACGTGTACCTACTCAGGTGCACGCAACACTGTGGAAAGTGTGTGCTCTTTCTTGGTAAACAATCCTCGCGCACTACTCAAGTGCACACAAAACTTAACCAAAACTTGGTGCCTATGGCTCACAAGCCTATATGTACATTTACATTTTCATCTACAATTGGGGTTTGGATTAGGAGTATTACATTCCCCTCCCCCTTATTTATGCACTGTCCTCGGTGCATTGTATACACATGTACATACAAAACTTCAAAACTATTCAAAAATATGTGGGTACTCTTCCCGCATAACATCCTCACACTCCCAAGTTTCATCCTCGGGACCGCACCAGGTCCATTGGACCTTTACTAGCTCTATGGATGGATTCTGGAACTGTTTTATTTATGCAAACCAGTTGCACTCGAAAATCACCTTCTGGATCCACCTGAATCACATTCTGATCAATGACATGATTAACATCAAGTACATACTTTAAGCAGTGATACATGGAAAAGATTTTGAATACATAAGGATGCATACAGTGCAAGCACATATGTTATAGGGCCAATCCTCTCTAGGATTTCAAATGGACCAAAATATCGTGCTACCATCTTGGAACAATTTCCCAACTTAAGGGAATTGTTTCTTTATTTTACTTTCAAGAGCACATGGTCACCCACTTTAAACTCTCTGTGGGTTATGCCTTTATTTGCACATATTATCTTCTTGTCTTGTTCAACCTTTAAATTATGCCTTATCTTCACCATCTGCTCTTCCATTTTCCATAGAATATCTAGCCCAACCACTTCTTTGTTTGTTACACTATCCTAATTCATTGGTGTGTTGCACTTTCTACCATAGAGTGCCTCAAATGGGTTCATCTTTAAAGATGATTGATATCCATTGTTGTAAGCCAAATTTTCCAAGTGTAGGTAGTCTTCCCATTTTTATGGTTTATCTATCACATACATCTTGAGCATATATTCAATCACTTGATTTACCCTCTTTGTTTGTCCATCTGATTCAGGGTGATATGTTGTGCTAAAGTTCAGATTTGTCCCAAATCCTYTTAATAGCCCTTTCCAAAAATTTGATGTGAACTTGGGATCTCTATCAKGCACAATTGTCTTAGGTGCACCATCTATCCTAGCAATTTCTCTCATGTATATATCAGCAATGTTGGCTACCTTGTGAGTTGAATTCACTGGAAYAAAATGGGCAGTTGTAGTAAGCTTGTCCACCACTACCATAATAAAATCATGTTGCTTAACATTCCTAGGTAGCTTAGTAATGAAATCCATAGTTACAACTTCCCATTTCAACTCAGCAATGGACAAAAGTTGTAGCAAACCAACYGGGTGTATGTGCTCAACCTTGACCTTTTGACATTCAAGGCATCGAGCAATAAAATCAACAMCCTGATTTTTCATGTCTAGCCAATAGTATTTCTTTTCGACCGCTGCAATTGTCTTATGCTAGCCTAGGTTCCCAACATAAGGAGCTTTATGCATCTCTGACATTAAAAAAAAATTCAACTACTGAAAATTTGCACATAAACTCTACACCTATACATAAGGATTCCATCCTCTTTTTTCTCATAACCTTCGAATTTTTGTAGTAGTTTACCTCGCTGTAAATTTTCCTTTATGTTCACATAGTGTCGATATAATTGGGAAACCTCTAAAATTCTGTCACTCAATTCTGATTTGTACATTCTAATGGTTGTAGCATACATCTCATGCACTCTTCTACTCAGTGCATCAACCACCGTGTTCTCTTTAACTTTGATATGCTTGGTATGAAAGTCATACTCACTGAGAAATTCCAACAATCTGCTTTGTCTGGAATTTAAACTTGGTTGTCCAAACAAATATTTTAGACCACTATGGTCTATTCTCAGTTCAAATCCTTTACCCATGAGATAATGTCTCTACATCTTCAAGGCATGTACTATGGCTACCAATTCTAAGTCATGAGTAAGATAGTGCTTTTCATGCTCTTTTAGCTTTCTTGATTCATAACATATCACATGCCCATTCTGACTAAGGACTCCCCCAATCCATTCTTTGAAAGCATATGTACATACGATGAAGTATTCATCTGGATCAACAATCCTTAGTATTAGCGCACTAGTCAATAAACTCTTCAAGTGTTGAAAACTCCTTACATAATAAAAAATCAACTCAGATCACAGACCTTTCTTCTACAAGGATGTGATTGGGTGCACAATATTTGAGAAACCTTCTATAAACCTTTTGTAGTACCCTGCAAGTCCCATGAAATATCTCACCTTTGTGACATTCCTTGGTGTTGACCATCCTTCAATGGGTTTTATTTTCTCTAGATCTATTGTTATCCCTTCCTCTGAAATGATACGACCCAAGTAATGAATCTACCTCTGGTAGAATGAGCACTTTCTCAACTTTGCATACAATTGATGTTCTCTCAATACTTGTAGCACCATCCTCAAGTGTTACTCATGTTCTTCTTTAGACTTTGAGCAAATAAGGATGTCATCCAAAAATACAATGAAAAACTTATCTAAGTAATTTACTAAAATTGCATTCATTAAACACATAAAGACAATTGGTTCATTTGAAAATCCAAATGGCATCATGGTGAACTTATAATGTCCATACCTCGTTTTGAAGGCAGTCATGTTGATGTATTCTTCTTTAATTCTCACTTGGTGATATCCATATCTGAGATCAATCTTTGAAAATATATGTGTGCCCTCGACTGGTCAAAGAGGTCATCTATCCTTGGAAAAGGATACTTGTTCTTTACTGTTACTTTGTTCAATTGCCTGAAGTCAATACAAAGCCTCAAATTACCATGCTTCTTCTTCACAAACAATATTGGGGCACCCCAAGGTCACACATTTGAGAGTATATACCCCTTCTTTAAAAGCTCTTCAAGTTACATATGTAATTCCTTCTGCTCTGGTGTACTCATCCTATAAGGATCCTTGGATACAGGGGTTGCTCCAGGCATCAAATTTATAGAGAAATCAATATCTCTTTTTGGTGGAAACTCCAGTATTCCTTTAAATACATCTTAAAATTATTGTAGTATTGTGAAGTCTTCAACATTTGGCACTTTATCCTTTTGTGCCTCCTCCATGTGAACTACAAATACTTGACATCCTTTCCTGTATATTTTCTTCAATTGCAAGGTTGAAAATCCTCTGATAGTTACAACTCTTGGAATGCCTTGAATTTATCTTAAGTTTATTTCTTCATCCAGGCAAGTAAATGCCTTATTGTAACAATCTAGAACAAAATGATGTTGGTCCAACCAATCCATACCAATGAGACAATCATAAGAGCCCAAAGGTATGATATTTAAATTAGCTTTTGTGCTCAGCCCATTCATATCCATTGGACATTCCTTAACCATATCATTAATTTTCCTTTTTTCCCTTGTAGCTAACTACACCAACCAAGGTTTTCCAAGCTTGCTTCTTGGCAATTGGAGTCTTTCCACCATCTTAGGATCTAGATAACTATGACTAGATCCTTAATCAGTTAAAATAGCAATGGGTTGGTCATTAATTTTACCTTCCACTTCAATCATGTGCAACTGAAACTCAACTTGTTTGTTATCCACAGTTGTGTAGATCCTTGGTACATTTCTACCCATGTATTCAACTATCGCAACATGTTGTACATTGTGAATAGTCCTCACTTTTTCACTTATGTCAGGGAAATCTCTGTAAATGTGGTATCCCCCACAACCCCAACATAGAATAGGTGGTTTCCTTGGTATTTTCCCCATTGACTTAGTCATTCTAGGTTCCTTGGGAGTTGGTTGTCCTTGATAAGTATTTCTGAAAAATGGTGTCTTAGTTCCCTTCTTCCTTTGTTCCATCTTTATTGTCTTCTTGTCTTCCCAAGCCTTTTGGAAAGTTGGTCTTCCCCTTTGTTGATCATAGAGACATTTATCTTGTCTTATGGTTTCCTCCAATGTCTTGGGGTCATCATATTGTATCTTTTCAATGATAAATGATGGCAGCACACTTAGGTACCTCTGAATTTTAACTTGTTCATCCTTGATGAATGCAACATATTTCAGCATCTCTAAGAATCTTCTTTCATACTCATATATTATCATACTCCCAAGCTTGAGTTCAAATAACTCCTTCTTTTTCTTGTCATAGTATCACTTGGTTAGTATTTCTTTCGAAAATACATTTTAAACTCCCTCAAAGTAACCTTATCCTCATCAATGTGTTACACTTGTATGAACTGATCCCACCACATTGTTGTTTTTCCCTTTAGTTGATAGATGGTAATTCTCCCTTCTTCCTGCGCATAGTAATTATGCAGCTGGAATCACTTCCTCATTCCCAATAACCACGTCTCTGCATCTTCATCCTTCTCGTGCTCACCATCAAAGGTAGGAGGCTTGATATTATTCATTTCTACCTGTAACTCGTCCACCACGGTCCTCCTCTTATGATTTCTGAAAGGAGATGGGCTTGAGATACTGTGTGATTTCCTAAGTGAATTCTTTGGTGAGTGGTGATGATTCCTATCAACACTTCTTGTTTCACTTCTTTTACCATGAGACCTGTGACTCCTTGACTTGCTTGAMTATGTCTCCTTATCAAATTTCTTTTCTATTATGTCCAAGCTTTSCATCAACTTGATATTGAAGCCATCTTGTTGCTCCTTGGCTTTCATAGGCCTCTCATTATCAACTTTATAGCTTTGGACATATTTTTGCAAACCTTTTATGGTTTCTACCAAATTTATGCGCTCCTCYTTGTGTTTTGTACTATCAATACCCATATCGATATACAAACCCTTGAATTCATCATCATGGTTGTAAGTTCTCTATACAATTTCCATGCTTTTGACTTTTTGCGTTGATTCTATCTCGGTCTAATCGTTGTTAAATCTACAAAATGTACATGCAATAAGATTTGTTAGGTGAATTTATGCGACAACTTCATGAAAATTATGCATCATTTGTCAGAATCCTTTCTTTTGATTTCTTGGATAATTTTAACATCCCAATTCCAAATTTATGGGTGAATAATTGGACTCCTTTGTCCAATAATTTCTCATCGACTGCTCCCTTGCGCAATTTTGAATCGTGCACAGTAAATTATGGTCATTTGAAATTCACCCAAATACCCATTTACTCTTCCTTTCTTATTTCTAAATCCCTTGTGTGCACTGGTACTCAACACGTACCAATGCGTGATGTCAATATTTAACATATACACCACATATCAATATTACACATGCACCACCATTTTTCTCCACGCAGTCCCAAAATTTTAGTGCACAAACCCGTGCACCATTGATTTCTGCAAATTTCCAATGCCACACCCCACAATGTCAAAATTTAGGGCGCACACTTGCACATTCTTATTTTATGCGCACGATGGCCACATTGCAATTCCAAGTTTGGCCACTTACCAATCCGGATTTTCCTTAACTAGATACTCAACCCATGCAACCTTAGTGTTGAAACGGGAGTTCTTATACCAATCTATAACGTTCCTTGACCTCCTAGCTGAGTCTTGTTACCACACTTAACAAAATTCTATGATACCAATCTGTAACATCCCAATTACTATTGTGTAATGCCACTCCAAAAATCTAGTGCACAGATTCTACACTATAATTTTAATATGTGCAAGAACATGTGAGGTAACGTGCATGATCCTAATATGGCTCATGCCACACAAATTTCCTCTTCAAACACTAGTTATAAAAATGGAATTAACACACAATACAACTGCATGCATAATCATTTAGAGCACACAAGTATTTATGCACATGTAACCACTATGAACACATGGTTGTTACTATGTTGCACACATATTATGTTCTCCATGATTTGGATTTCATAGGACAGTTTGTGAGGCAAAGGAGGGATGAACGCACATGCTGATACATCCAGTGAATCAACTACCTCATTCATGGCTCTAGGCACGAATGTGATTTTGAAATCTGCAAAACTTTTAATGGCCTCTAAGACTTCATCCCTGTAAGCCTTGAGTCTTACATGCTTGGCTTGGAAAGATTTGTTCACTTGCTGG
>SNQJ01S0089222.1:63666-81152 GCA_010110895.2 Picea sitchensis
TCAGAAGGGACAGAGTCTCCACAGTCGTTGAAGGAAGCACAGGAAGTTTGTGCATTGGAATCATGAGAAGGCGTTGCAAGTTTGTGTCGCAGGCAGTTGAGTACCGTGGGAAAACCCACTTGGTAAAAAGTTGCAGAAGTCCTTGTGAAGGAAAGAGATGGACGATCGGAATTCTCTGTGGAGAATTTGCGAAGTCCCATGAGCCGTCAAATCTCACGGAGGAGCAAGGGATTTACGGTGAGTGCTTCCGAGGGGTTCAAGCTCAGGAGAAATAGAGTCGTAGATTCAAGCTGCATGAGCCATTGGATTTACCCATGGATTTCTATTTCGGGGTTTCGTAGATTGAAGTCCCATAATCTTTGCAACAGGACTCGCGAAATCACGAAGCGCGAAGTCCCGAGGATGAAAGGATTGTGTGGACCACAGAAGGCAACAAAGTGGACAGGTGGCACACTCTCGACAAGGAAGTCAATTCGTTGACCATTTCGGGGTTTCGTAGGGTGGAGTCCCGAAATCTTCACATCAGGATTCGCGAAACCCCGAAGTCCGAAATCCCGATGGAATGAAGAGTTGTTGAAAAGTCAACCTTGCAAGCGCATCGGAGTTTCGGTAATTTGGGTACCGGGAGTCGAGGGGACGAGTTGCTTGACATCGCAACTCCTAAAATCACGATAGGGAGAAAGGCGAAATAGAGAGAGAAAAGGCCAAGAGTCATAACTTTGAGTTTCGGGAGTCTGAGAGACAAGATGCTTGACCACCGGATTCGCAAAATCGCAAAGTCCGATCTCCCGAAGTATAAAGGGGGGGAATTTCTCGAAGTTGTTTGTGGGTGCAGATTTCCCGAAAGGGAAATAGAAGAGCCATTTCCAGGAGATCTTCGGGCCACTAGAAGATGAAAGATCTTGTGTGCGTGAACTTCTGACCAGCGGGTTAGGATGGTTGCGTCATCAGGGAAGTTTGTCTTCTTAGTGATTCTATCTCAGAATAAGCGAAATATCACAGCCACATCCAGGGTCTTTGCGATCAACCTCTCCACATAGTAGAAGCAAGTAGATAAGGTCGTGGAAGAATACTTGGATATCTTTTCCTCACCTACCGGGGTACCTCTGCACTACCAGGTCAAGCACCCCATCGATCGCACCACTGTCCAATGGGCCAGTCTATCATCGTTCTATGTTAGAGAATGAGGAGATCAAGTGACAGATCTAAGAACTGCTCCACAAGGGGAACATATGTCCCATCTCATCACCTTGCAGGAGCCCAATCATGTTGGTACAGAAGAAAGATGGAACCTGGCGACTCTGCATTGATTATCGGGCTATGAATAAAATCACAGTCAGAAACCGGTACCTGATTCCCCGAATAGATGACCTCCTTGATCAACTCACGGGGGCCAAATACTTCAGTAAGATTGATCTAAAGTCTAGCTACCACCAGGTCCCGATAGAACATATAGATGTATGGAAGACCGCCTTCAAGTCAAAGGAAGGCCTTTTTGAATGGTTGGTCATGCCCTTTGGTTTGACAAATGATCCAGCCACTTTCATGAGCATGATGGATGATATCCTGTGAACATTCACCAATACTTTTGTATTGGTGTATCTGGCTGACATTCTCATTTACAACAAGACTTGGGTTGAACACTTGTAGCATATAGAACAGGTTCTGCACACCCTGGGACAGAACAAGTTATACGCCAACTTGGAAAAAAGCTCCTTCGACATGGGAAGGGTCCATTACCTGGGCTACATCGTTGATCAACATGGCGTACATGTGGATCCAGCCAAGATCCAAGTCATCCGTGACTATCCAGCCCCAACCACACTCACTAAGCTTCGGAGCTTCTTGGGCCTCGCCATTTTCTACCACAGGTTCGTGTTGGGATTCTCCCATATTGCATGGGCCCTCAACCAAATAACTAGGGGTGGTGGTAAGGAAAAATTTGTGGGGGTTCAGTCCCAACAACAAGCGTTCGATAATTTGAAGCAGCGCTTGTGCTCAGCCCCAGTACTTTCACTACCAGACCTACAACGACCCTTTGAGACCGAGACAGATGCTTCAGACTATGTTGTGGGCATCGTTCTCACTCAGCACGACCACCTCATGGCCTATCATAGTGAGACACTATCAGATGTTGTCCATAAGTAACCTACTTACGACAAAGAAATGTACTCCATTGTGCAAGCCTGCCGCCAGTGGAGACATTGCATTCTTTGGAAGGAGACAATCATCCACATTGATCATAAGCTCTTGCAATTCATGTAGACACAAGGAAAATTGCAGAATGACCACCATCAAAAGTGGTCCACATACTTGCAGCAATTCCACCTCAACATCAAGTATAAAATAGGAAGCACCAATTGCATCATTGATTGCCTCAGACGACCGCCAGTCGCGACACTCACCATGATGCTAGACTCTTGTGGCCATGAGACCTCTAGATGGCCCCAACTCTATGAGATAGACCCGAACTTCACCACCACCTACCAAATGTTGGGTGCAAACGCAATTGTCGATAATTTCCATCTTAAGGATGGGTTGTTGTGTCATTTGGGCCATACCTGTGTTCCATCAAGTGAGCGAGCAAATATGATCTGGGAAGCCCACTACAATCGGGTGGCAGGACACTTCGGTGTCGAAAAGATAGTGGCAATGCTATAGAAACATTTCTACTGGCCGAAACTTCGACAGGAGGTCAGCAAGTATATCAGGTCATGCACTGTTTGTGCTAATGCAAAACCGACCACTAAGAAATAGGGCATGTACACCCCTCTTCCTACTCTTGACAGGCCATGGAAATCCATATCAATGGACTACATGTCGGGCCTCCCGTCCACCAAGCGGGGAAATGACTGTGTTTTTGTGGTTGTTGATCACTTTTCTAAGATGGTGATTTTGGTTGCCTGCAAAAAGAACATCACAGCAGAGGCCACTGCCAAGCTCTTCTTTGAATGAGTCTGGGTACATTTTGGAATCCCAAAAACCATTGTCTCAAATCGATATAGTCGATTTCTCATAACATTATAGTCGATCCTCTAGTCACTTCTGGACACCAAGCTCACCAAATCCATGGCCTTCCACCCCCAAACAAATGGCCAAACCGAGGTCGTAAATCAAATTATTTTGCATATCCTTCGCATGTATAATTCAAAGCACCCTCGCACATGGGATGAGAGCCTTCCCTATGTCCAACATAGCTACAACCGAGCCCTGCATAGCTCAACTAGCCACAACCCCTTTCAGGTGGGGTTGGGATTCCAACCATTGGGTCCCATAGATGTTGCACTTCCCCTTGCAGTCACCTCGACCAACTCATCTCCTACTCCAAATGAAGCTAAAAAATCCACCTAGATCATTGAGTGGATCCAGCACATCTGCCAACAGGTTTAGGATATCCTACATAAGTCCAATGACAAGTACAAGCAACTCCATGATCAACATCAGGTGCCACATAAGTTTCAGGTGGGTGACAAAGTTTGGTTGCACTTGCAGAAAGAACGCCTTACAGGACCCCATCAGAAGCTTCACCCACTCTGTTATGGGTCATACACCATCACCAAGGTCATGGGGGATAATGCTTTTGAGCTCAACATTCCTCCTTTCCATGCCCTGCACCCAGTGTTCAACGTGGATCTCCTTCGCCCTTATTTCCCACCATTATTGGACACCTCAGAAGTAGCAGAACAACTGACACCAACAGATCTCAACCCAGACTGCATACAATAGGCATCCAGTGATCATATTGTGGACACACATACCAAGGGCACTCGACAACAAAGGATCCAGCTTTATCAAGTCGTCAAAGCAAGGCAATTCCTGCACCAAGGCAAGTGGCCCACCCGAGGCCAAATTCAACAGAAATTTCCTCATCTGATGGGGGAAATAAATGCAATGAAGACCATTGCTTCCTAAGGAGGGAGGATTTATCTAGTTGGATATTGGTGGCCAACCACCTTTTCCAACTGGATCAAAACAATTTTCTGGCAATTTTGGTAATTTACTATTTTTAGCAGTTTTTCACTTCTAGAGCCGTTTTGAGGCCCTAAACGATGTTTTTTTTAGGAAAATGGGGAGAAATATGATAGTTTCCTCGAAGTTTCCCCTAAATTGAATCTCCTCGACGATACCTTTCCAATGGGCTATCATACGCCTAAAACGGAGATCGTATGCAAAAGTTACGACCCCGGGAAGTTGATGTACTAACTTACCCAAACGGGGCCCACGTGACTTTTGGCGCTTCATCTCCTAGGGTTAGGTTTTTGGATGTCTAGGTTTTTTGGCATTCCTGGTTATTGTAAAAATTCCTTTAGAGCTTCATTGTAATCAGATTCTTGCGAATGACCGCAGCTGTCACATCTCTTCTCGGAGATAAGTCACCACCATTCCAACAAGCTTGTTTCCACTGCATTTTACAGTTTCAGCTTATTTCCTTATTGAATAGAAAATTAGTTTTACCGTATCCCTGTTATTTTGTGTTAAGCACATGTTAATAATCTGTATTCATTTCGTTCTACTCATAAAATCCAGATCATTTTCCCTTTTCGATGGAGTTTTTTCCCCCGTCTCTTTTCGTCTGATTAGTCTACGTGCAACGATGTGATTTTACAAATGATTTGAGTGTGATTACATTTTACAAGGATAAGCGCTCTAACCTTTTTGCATCCTGGCTCATAAGTCCAATAACCGCATAGGATCTCTAGCCTCAAATACACACACACACATATAAATCGATTTGATGCACACTTCAACGTAATCATAGTGCACTTAACCATGTGCACACAACACTATGGAATGGGCACACCCTTCCCTTGATGCGCAATCTACGCCCACCTACTCAAGTGCACACAACATTGTGGAAAGTGTGTGCTCTTCCTTTAGTAAACAATTCTCCCGCACTATTCAGGTGCGCGCAAAACAAAACCAAAACTTGGTGCCTATGACTCACCAACCTATATGTGCATTTACATTTTCATTTACAATTGGAGTTCGGATTAGGGGTATTATATTACCCTCCCTCTCCTTTATGCACTGTCCTCGATGCATTGTATACACATGTACATATAAAACTTCAAAAATATTCAAAAATATGCAGGTACTCTGCCCACATAACTTCCTCGCACTCCAAAGTTGCATCCTCATAACCATACTAGCTCCATGGCTTGATTCCAGAGCTATTTGATTTTCCGGTCCAATATGCAAACCGATCACACTCGAAAAGTGCCTTATGGGTCTACCTGAATCACATTCCAATCAATGACATGATTAGTATCATGTACGTACTTTTAAGGCAATGATACATGGAAAACATTATGAATACACAAGGATGCATGCAATGAAAGCATATATGTGACAGGACCAATCCTCTCTAAGATTTCAAATGGTCCATAATATCGCACTGCTAGCTTGGAACACTTTTCCAACTTAAGGGAACCGTGTCTTGATTTTACTTTCAAGAACACATGGTTACCCACTTTAAACTCTATGTGGGTTATGCCTTTATTTGGGTATGTTTTCTTCCCGTCTTGGGCATCCTTTAAATTCTATCTTATCTTCACCATCTGCTCTTCCATTTCCCAGAGCATATTTGGCCCAAATACTACTTTGTCTACTGGGTTATCCCAACTCACTGGTGTGTTTCACTTTCTACCATAGAGTGCCTCAAATGGGCTCATTTTTAAAGATGCTTGATATCCATTGTTGTAAGCAAACTCTACGAAGTGTAGGTAGTCTTCCCATTTTGTTGGTTTATCCATCACATACATCCTAAGCATATATTCAATCACCTGATTTACCCTCTCTATTTGTCCATCTGATTCAGGGTGATATGTTGTGCTAAAGTTTAGATTTGCCCCAAATCCTTTTAATAGCCATTTCCAAAAATTCGATGTGAACTTGGGATCTCTGTTAGACACAATTGTATGCCATGCAACCTAACAATTTATCTCATGTATATATCAACAATGTTGGTTGCCTTGTGAGTTGACTTCACTGGAATAAAATGGGTAGTTTTAGTAAGCTTTTCCACCACTACCATAATAGAATCATGTTCATTAGTAGTGCTAAGCAGCTTAGTAATGAAATCCATGGTTACAACTTCCCATTTCCACTTAGGAATAGACAAAGGTTGTATCAAACCAGCTGGATGTCTATGCTCAACCTTGACCTTTTGACATCCACGACATCTAACCATAAAATTAACAACCTCCTTTTTCATGCCTGACCAATAGTATTGTTTTTTGACCGATATAATTGTCTTCTGGTAGCCTGGGTGCCCAACATAAGGAGCTTTATGCATCTTTGACAATAACATATTTTTAAACTCCTAAACATTTGGCACATAAACTTTGCACCTATACGTGAGGATTCCATCCTCATTTATCTCATAACCTTCGAATTTTGGCTATAGTCTACCTTGATGTAAATTTTCCTTTATGTCCACATAACGTTGAAATGATTGGGAAACCTCTAAAATTTTGTCACTCAAATCTGATTTGTACATGCTAATGTTTGTAGCATGCATCTCATGCACCCTCCTGCTGAGTGCACCAACCACCTTGTTCTCTTTTCCTTTGATATGCTTGATATCAAAGTCATATTCACTGAGGAATTCCAACCCTCTGCTTTGTCTGGAATTTAAACTTGGTTTTCCAAACAAATATTTCAGACCACTATGGTCTATTCTTAGTTCAAATATTTTACCCATGATATAGTGTCTCTACATCTTCAAGGCATGTACTATGGCTGCCAACTCTAAGTCATGAGTAGCATAGTGAATTTAATGTTCTTTTAGCTTTCTTGATTTGTAACATTTCACATGCCCATTCTGACTAAGGACTCCCCCAAGCCCTTCTTTGCAAACATCCATACATACAATGAAGTCTTCATCTAGATCATAAATCCTTAGTATTGGCGCACCAGTCAATAAATTCTTCAAGTGATGAAAAATCCTTACACAATCAGAAATCCACTCAAATCACACTGCTTTCTTCTGGAAGGATGTGATTGGGTGCACAATATTTGAGAAACCTTATATAAACCTTATGTGGTACCCTGCAAGTCCCATGAAAGATCTCTCCTCTATGAAATTTTTTGGTGTTGTCCATCCTTTAATGCATTTTATTTTCTTCGGGTCTACTGCTATCCCTTCCTTTGAAATGATATGACCCAAGTAATGAATCCACCTCTGGTAAAATGAGCACTTGCTCAACTTTTCATACAATTGATGTTCTCTCAATACTTGCAGCACCATCCTCAAGTGTTTCTCATGTTCTTCTCCAGACTTTGATTAAATAAGGATGTCATCCAAAAATACAATGACAAACTTATCTAAGTAATTTTGGAAAATTTCATTCACTAAACACATAAACACAATTGGTGCATTTGACAATCCAAATGGCACCATGATGAAATCATAATGTCCATACCTTATTCTGAAGGTAGTCTTGATGATGTATTCTTCTTTAATTATTACTTGGTGATATCCAGATCTGAGATCAATCTTTGAAAATATTTGTGCATCCCTCAATTGGTCAAAGAGGTCATCTATCCTTGGAAAAGGATAATTGTTCTTTACTATTACTTTGTTCAACTTCATGAAGTCAATACAAATCCTCAACGTACCATGTTTCTTCTTCACAAACAATACTAGGGCACCCCAAGGTGACACACTTGGGCATATATACCCCTTCTTTAGAAGCTCTTCAAGTTGCATATGCAATTCCTTTAGCTCTGGTGTACTCATCATATAAGGAGTCTTGGATACGGGGGCTTCTCCAAGCATCAGATTTATATAGAAATCAATATCTCTTTTTGGTGGCAACCACGATATTTGTTTAAAGACATCTTCAAATTCTTGTAGTACTGTGCAGTCTTCAACATTTGGCATTTCATCCTTTTGTGCCTCCTCCATGTGCACTGTAAATACTTGACATCCTTTCTTGTAGATTTTCTTCAATTGCAAGCATGGAACTTATTTGATAGTTACATCTCTTGGAATTCCTTGAACTACTCTTAAGTTTCCTTCTTCATCCAAGCAAGTAAATGTATTATTGTAACAGTCTAATACAACATGACGTTGGTCCAACCAATCCATACCAATGAGGCAATCATAAGAGCCCAAAGGTATGATATTCAAATCAAATTTTTTTCTCATCCCATTCATATCCATTGGACATGCCTTAACCATCTCATTAATTTTCCTTTTGTCCCATGTAACTAACTGCACCAACAAAGGTTTTCCAAGCTTGCTTCTTGGCAATTAGAATCTTTCCACCATCTTAGGATCTAGATAACTATGACTAGCTCCTGAATCAATTAAAATAGAAATGGGTTAGCCATTAATCTTACCATCCACTTCAATTATGTGTTATTGAAACTCAACTTGCTTGTTATCCAAGGATACGTAGGTCCTTGATACATTTCTTCCCATGTCTTCAATTTTCGCAACCCGGTGTACATTATGAACAATCCTCACTTTTTCACTTATGTGAGGGAAATGTTTGTACATGTGATCTCCCCCACAACCCCAACATTGAATAGGTGGATGCCTTGGTATTTGCCCCATTGTCTCAGTCATTCTGGGTTCCTTGGGAGTTGGTTTTCCTTGAGAATTATTTATGAAAAATGGTAGCTTAGTCCCATTCTTCCTCTGTTCCATCTTGCTTTTCTTCTTGTCTTCCCAAGACTTTTGGAAAGTCGGCCTTCCCCTTGTTGATCATAGAGACATTTAGATCGCCTTATGGTTTCCTCCAATGTCTTGGGGTCATCATATTGTATCTTGTCACTGATAAATGATGGCATCCCACTTAGGTACCTCTGAATTTTAACTTGTTCATCCTTGATGTATGAAACATATTTCAAAAACTCTAAGAATCTTCTTTCATACTCATCTATTGTCATACTCCCAAGCTTGAATTCAAAGCACTCCTTCATTTTCTTGTCATAGTATCACTTGGTTAAGTATTTCTTTTGAAAATACCTTTTAAACTCCCTCCAAGTAACCTTCTTATCATCAATGTGTTGCACTTGCAAGAACTGATCCCACCACATTGATGCTTTTCCCTTTAGCTGATAGATGGAAATTATCCCTTCTCCCTGCGTAGAGTAATTATGCAGCTTGGATTACTTCCTCATGCCCAACAACCACGTCTCTTCATCTTCATCCTTCTTGTCCTCACCATCAAAGGTAGGAAGCTTGATCTTATTCATTTCTCCTTGTAGCTCATCCACCCCAGTCCTTCTCTTATGCTTTCTGACATGAGATGGGATTGAGTTACTGTGCGCTTTCCTAAGTGAATTCTTTGGTGAGTGGTGATGATTCCTATCAACACTTCTTGTTTCTCTTATTTTACCATGAGACCTATGATTCCTTGAATTTCATGACTCTATCTCCTTATCCATTTTCTTTTCTATTATGTCCAAGTTTTGCATCAACTTGAGATTGACGCCATATTGTTGCTCCTTGGATTTCATAAGCCTCTCATTATCAAATTTATAGATTTGGACATATTTTTGCAATCTCTTTATGGTTTCTACCAAATTTATGCACTCCTCCTTGGGTTATGTACTATCAATACCCATACCGATATACAAACCCCTGAATTCATCATCACGACTATAAGTTTTATGTGCATCTTCCTTGCTTTTGACTTTCTGTGTTGATTCTGTCCTAGTATAATCACTGTTAATTCTGCAAAATGTGCAAGAAATAAGATTTGTTAGATTAATTCATTTGACTATTAATTCTGCAAAATGTGCAGGCAATAAGATTTGTTAGACGAATTCATGCAACAACTTCATGAAAATTTTGCACCATTTGTCTGAATCCTTTCTTCTGATTTCTTGGATAATTTTAACGTCCTAATTCAAAAATTTTGGGTGAATAATTGGACTCCTCTATCCAAGAATTTCCCATTGACTACTCCCTTGCGCAATTTTGAGTCTTGCGCAGTAAATTATGGTCATTTGGAATCCACCCAGATACCCTTTTACTCTTCCTTTCTTCTTTTTGAAGCCTATGTGTGCACTAGTACTCAACACATACCAATGTGCAATGTCAATATTTAACATATGCAAACCGCGTATCAATATTACACATGAACCACCGGTTTTCTCCGTGCAGTCCGCAAATTTTAGTGCGAACACCCGCACACCATTGATTTATGTGCATTTCCAATGCCACACCCACGATTTCAAAATTTAGTGCGCACACTTGCACATTCTTATTTTATGCGCGCCAAGGTCGTGCTGTAATTCCAAATTTGGCCACTTACCAATCTAATTTTTCCTTAAGTAGAGACTTGGCCCATGTAGGCTCAGTGTTGAAACTGGATCTCTAATACCAATCTATAACGTTCCCGAGCCTACTATCTGAGTCCCATTACCACACTTAAAAAAATTATCTAATACCAATCTGTAACATCCCCAGCTTACTGTTGAGTAATGCCACTCCAAGAATCTAGTGCACAGATTCTACACTATAACGTTAATCTACACAGGAAAATGTGAGGTAACACACACGATGCCAAGTTGGATCACGCCACACAAATTTCCTCTTCAGATACAAGTTATAATATTGGAATTAAAACATAATACAATTGTCTGCACAATCATTCAAAGCACACAAGTATTTATGCACGTGTAACCACTCCAAGCACATGGTTACTATTGTGCGTGTAACCATTATGGTGCCACACATATATTCTATTCTCCTTGAGCATGTAAATTTCTTTCCTATGCGCACAAGCGATTCCAGCCTCTTGCACACGTATATTATTTCCATACGCACACGACCATTCTAGCCTTGCCTCTGAAACTCATGACCATTATTAAAAAGTTAACTAACATGAATACTTAATAATTGTCATACTTTGCATGTGTGACAACAATACTGAATAACAACACCACACTTACATGTGAAAACAACATTATATAGAATAACAACAATTAATTATACGCAACATCACACAGTAAGTAAACCCATATCAAACATATACAATTAAGCACACAATAATTTAAACAAACACATAAATGATACTTACATTTATAAAGAGTCACCAATTGTGCATAGAGCTCAGATGTTCCTCCTAGCCATAGACTCTATTTCTCATAAACTTTCATCAACAGGTCACCCCGAGCTCGGGCTTACACTCCATAAGGGAAAAAAAGGGTTCTTAATGCCAGGCTAAGGTATGATAATCAACATAATTGTTCGGTCCAAGGTCCTCAAACTCTGCAACTAGCCTATAGTATCTCATTCCCCACATGACTATCCCACCCCAAGAAATGTGTCATTTCTCTACTTAACAATCCCTTGGTTGCGCCACATCCCTTCTAGGGATTCAACAACAGGCCAGACAATAATTCTCAGAGCCCTGTAACTAATGCCCAACGCACCAAGGAACAATTCATAGAAAAACTCTCACCTGGAGAGAATGTTCATGGTCCTAAAAATATGCTTCTTTGACAACAAATCTCTCACCTGGAGAGAATGCTCACGGTCCTGGCAAATCGCTTCTTCGACAAAAAATATCCCACATGGATAAAATGCTCACGGGCCTGGCAACCTGCCTCTTCAACAACAAAAAATCTGATTACTAGATGGAAACTATTGTCTAATATTTTCTTGACATGTAAGGTAATGACAGTCCCCCCCCCGTTCAGATGGTACAAATATTGATGGACAATAAGTGAATCCCCCCCAAAATACACTAAAGTTCAACCATATATTTGAATGGTCATAATTGGACACTTTTCACCTTCAAAATTAGTTTTAGCCACTTGGTTACTTGTTCCCATCCCTCATTGATCCAGGCGGAGATTGGTTGCCACCCACCTAATCCAACTCGCTCCTCTTGACAATTTTTAGTTCAACACGTTCTTCTTTACTTCTTTATAAGTTTGGGTTATACACTTCCAGGGATGCTTGAATCCCTACACATCTTATAGGAGGAGATTGGTGGCCTCCCACCTAATCCAACCGGCTTATTTTGGATGTTTTCATGTCAGCACATCTTTTTGTACTTCTAGGGTCGTTTTGGGGCCCTAAATAATGTTTTTTTGACTTGCCACAATCAAAATGTAGTCAAAGTCAGATTTTGAAGGCGTAATGTGTAGTTCTCGAAAACACCTTTCCAACAAGCTATCACGCACCTAAAACGGAGGTCGTATGCAAAAGTTATGACCCCAAGAAGTTGAGGTACCAACTTACCCATCGGGGCCCACATGACTTTTGGTGTTTCACCTCCTAGGTTTAGGTTTTTGGATGTCTAGGGTTTTTGCATTCATGAGTAATATTTAAAAGGCCTCCGGAGTCTCATTGTAATCATTCTTCTCAGACGAATGTGAGTAGCAACCACATCTCTTCTCACATATAGCTACCACCATTCGAGCAAGTTGTTTCAGTGCTGCAGTTTTACAGTTTCAACCTATTTCATTTATTCAATAGAATATATTGTTCACTGGATATCTGTGTTGTTCTCCATATCTTTGTGTTTATTATATTTAGTCAGTTAATCATTTCGTTCTGCTCCTAATTCTTGATCAGGGGTATCAAAGCGGTCTGCTCTTCATTTATTTTTCTTTGTGCATGTCCCCGACAAGATTTGGGTACAAGAAGTTGGGACTCGAACCAATCAAGCCTTTGCAAGATCGACCGCGCCGAGCCCGACAACAACCCATGGGGGATGAAAATAAATATGATGGAGCAGGAGATCCTTTTAAATTGTTGCTCGAGGAAGCCCTTACGTGACAAAGGAATGAAATGATGTATAACTTTGCACATATCCTTCGACGAATTCCCACAGCAGAAGCATCTTCATCGAGCGACCATGCAACCCCCTTCAAGGTACATGTAAATTTTGATATTCCATTATTTAAAGGACTGATAGATGTGGATGATGTAGATAAATGGTTGAATCTACTCGAAGGGTATTTTTCTGTCCACAATTTTTCCGATAGGGAAAAGATTACTTTTGCACTCCTCAAGGTCATCCCCCATGTTAAGGACTAGTGGGATACTTACTCTAAGCAAAGGGACATAGAGGAATCTGCAATATTTGTGGTCGCCCCTACATGGGATTCCTTCTGAGATTTCATTAAAGAACAATACTACCCTATTGGAAGCTACAAGGACCAGTACACCAAATGGACCACCCTGCTTCAGGAAAGGGACCAGACAATACCAGATTTCACCAATATTTCCATACCCTGCACACCAAATTGGGTATCAAATACTCTGAGTGACATCTGGTGCTCAAATACCGCAGTTTTTTGCATAGATACATTCAAACATAAATGGATTTTCTAGACAATGCCTCATTGGGTATGAATTATGGATATGTTGTCAACATCGAACAAAAATTTACGCAGAAGAGGCGAGAGTTTCGATCTGCAAACTCCTCACAGTCGAAGCAGGGCAAAGGTGCCCCCAACCGACATAGCAAGGGAAAAATAAAATATGGCCACTCTCAGGAAAACCAGTCCAAGCCGCAACACAAGAAGGGTAATGAGAAGACAAAGAAGGACACGGAAAAATGGTATGAATACCATAAAATCCCTTGGCACAACACCGAAGAATGTCGCTCCAAGAAGTCACTCGTGGCTGAGATGAAGGATTTTGAGTCAGAGGTCGATTTTGACTCCAAATCAAATCCAGAAGGATGGAAGCAGATTATTGATTATGAACCTAGTGCCACTGTCGCTACCACCAAATTCCAGCCAAGCGAACCAGAAGAACCAGAGGAAGGGGAATGCCTCTTTCACTCACAGATGTGGGTAAAGGGGGACCTGTTTCATTTCATTGTCGATAGCAGCAATCAGAAGAACCTAATCTCAGTAGAGGTCATCAAGCAGTTGGACCTGCCGACAACACCACACCCACAACCCTACACCATCGACTAGCTTCGCCAAGGAAGAGATCTCCATGTCAGCCAACAGTGTCGTCTACCCTACAACATCAAGCCTTTCAAAGACGAGGTATTGTGTGATATTGCTCCCCTTGAAGTTTGTGATGTTCTTGTAGGACAACCATATTTGTGGAAGCATCATTTTGTGTATGAGTCTAGACCCCGTAGTGTTATTATTACATTGGGTAGACAATTGTACAGGATACCAGAGGTAGCACCGCCTACCGCTATTTCTTTAATCTCTGCTAAGCAATGCAGTAAGGTGATTTCACAGACCGGGAAGTTTGTATTCTTTGTGATCTGTGCTCACAGTAAGCAGAAGGTCGCCACCACATTTGTGGCCTCTACACATACCCTCTCTTTGCAGCAGAAGCAAGTGGATGAGATCGTGGAGGAGTACAAAGACATCTTCTCCTCGCCCATCGGGGTACCGACGCACTGCCAAGTCAAGCATCCAATTGATCTAACTCTCGATGCACCTCTACCTAATGGACCAGTCTATCATCGCTTGTTGATGGAAAATGATGAAGTTAAGCATCAGATCCAAGAGATTCTTCAAAATGATCACATCAAACCCAACTAATCCCATTGTGAAAGCCCGATTGTACTGGTGTAGAAGAAGGATGGGACCTAGCGACTCTGCATTGATTACAAAGCATTAAACAAAATCACAGGCAGGAACTGGTACCCAATTCCCAAAATTGATGACCTTCTTGACCAACTCAAGGGGGAAAAGTTCTCCAGCGAGATTGACCTAAAGTATGGCTACCACCAGGTTCCCATCGAACCAACTGATGTATGGAAGACAACCTTCAAATATAAAGAAGGTCTCTTCGAATGGTTGGTCATGCCCTTTGGATTAACAAATGCACCAACCAATTTCATGAGGTTGATGAATGATGTATCGAGACCCTTCACCAACTCTTTTGTAGTGGTATATTTGGATGACATCCTCATCTTCAGCAGAACTTGGGAGGAGCACATGCGGCATATTCAATAGGTTTTGAGTACTCTGTGGCAGCACAAGCTATATGCCAACTTGGAAAAATGCTCCTTTGGCATGAACAGGGTCCAATACTTGGGCTGCATTGTTGATGAGCATGGGGTGCATGTTGATCCAACTAAGATCCAATTCATCTATGACTGGCCAACCCTGACCACACTAACCGAGCTTCAGAGCTTCTTGGGACTAGCTAGCTTCTACCAACGGTTCATGTTTGGATTCTCCCATATTGCATGGGACCTAAGACAAGTGACCAAGGGTGATGATAGGGAAAAGTTCACGTGGGAGAAGGAACAACAACGAGCATTTAATGATCTGAAGCATCGTTTGTGCTCAGCTCCAGTACTCTCGCTTCCCGATCTACAACAACCGTTCGAGATTGATATTGATGCATGTGACTATGTTGTAGGCGCAATTCTCACTCAACACAGTCATCCGGTGGCATACCATAGTGAGACACTCTCAGATACTGTCAGAAAATACCCCACCTATGACAAGGAAATGTATTCCATTGTACAAGCTTGTCATAAATGGAAACATTACATTATGGGAAAGGAGGTGATCATCCACACCGATCACAAGCCTCTACAGTTCATACAGACACAGGGGAAGTTGCAGAATGACCGCCATCAAAATTGATCCACCTACCTGCAACAATTCCATCTCAACATCAACTATAAGACAGAGAGCACAAATCGTGTCACTGATTGGCTCAGTCGGCCTCTCGTGGCTGCACTCACCACTGTGCTCCATTTCTATGGACATGAGGCATCTGATTACTTTATCAGCAAGATCCAGACTTCACCACGACCTATCAATTCTTGGGTATAGGCGTGAATGTCACTGATTTTCACATTCAGGATGAACTATTGTGCCATCTGGGCCATCTCTGTGTTCCTGCAAGTGAGTGTGAAAAGTTTATTTGGGAAGCCCACTACAATCGGATGGTAGGACATTTTGGTGTGGAGAAAATTGTGTTCATTCTATAGAAACATTTTTATTGGCCAAAACTTTGACAGGACGTCAACAAGTATATTAGATCTTACACTGCCTGTGCCATTGCCAAGCCGACCATCAAGAATCAAGGCTTATACACCTCTTTTCCTACTCTTGGGAAGCCTTGGGAATCCATCTCTATGGATTACATTTATGGCCTTCCATCCACCAAGCAAGGAAATGATTGTGTATTTTTGGTAGTTGATCGGTTTTCGAAGATGGCCATCCTCACAACCTGCAAGAAGAACATCACAATGACAGATACTACCAAGCTATTTTTCGAACGAGTGTGGGTCCATTTTGGGATACCATAGACCATCATCTCTAACCAGGACAACAGGTTCCTCAACACATTTTGGTCGAGTCTCTGGTCACTGTTGGACACCAAGCTCACTAAATCCACTGCTTTCCACCCCCAAATCGACGACCAAAAAAAGGTCATCAATCGGATGATTGTGCACATCCTGCGCATGTACAACTCTAAGCATCAACATACATGGGATGAGAGTCTCCCCTATGTTCAACACAATTACAACAGGGCTCTCCATAGCTCCACCGACCATAATCCATTTCAGATGGGATGGGATTCCAACCCTTGGGTCCCATTGATGTTGCACTACCTCTTGCAACCACACAGACAAAATATTCCCATGTTCAGTCTGAGACCGACAAAGCCACCAGATTCATTGAGCGGATTCAACACATCCACCAATAGGTCCATGAGATTTTGCAGAAATCCAATGCTAAGTACAAGAAACACCATGATCAACACAGGGCACCGCACCAGTTTCAGGTGGGAGACAAGGTTTGGTTATATTTGCAGAAATAACGTCTTACAGGCCCCCATCAGAAGCTTGTTACGGACCTAACTCCTCACTTAGGTAGAACAATATATTCATATGTAATAAAGGTCAACATTAATAAGGCCTTGCAATAAAGTAGAATAAGTCGAATGTAAGAAGACCTAATAGAAGCTTTCGCTTCTAGAAGGATCTTCCTCTAGATGGTTCTTTTGATAGACATATCTAGTATAAATAGGAGTCGAGGGTATGCGAACCCTCACTTCGATATTATTGTAATAGATCTCTGCTCAAATGGGGGTTTCCCCCTTGAAGAGGCAAGTGAACATTTATCTCAGAATCAAAGTGATCTGGATTATTTTCGGCACGAAATGAGAGCAGAGATATAATAAGGAAATGCACAGAGATATCGTAGATATTCAATAATATAACAGAAATGTATCAGAGATGCAACCATAAACACAGATATACAGTAATATGCGATTTCTATTAATGAAAGAAATGTACAGAGACTGTAAAAATACAGAGTGAAAGACTCGCTAGAATGGTGGCAGTTTATCTCTGAGAAGAGATGTGACGGCTACTCGCATTCACAAGAAGATGATTACAATGAGGCTCTGAAGGCCCTTTTACAGTAAACGGGAATGCCAAAATTCCTAGACATCCAAAAACCTAACCCTAGGAGATGAAGCGCCAAAAGTCATGTGGGCCCCGTTTGGGTAAGTTGGTACATCAACTTCCCAGGGTCGTAACTTTTGCATACGATCTCCGTTTTAAGCGTAT
>SNQJ01S0089223.1:2717-22042 GCA_010110895.2 Picea sitchensis
TCCATTTACAAGCTCATGAAATGGAAAGATGGACTTTGACTTAGTTATCTGTAGCTACTACTCTTAACAACAACTAGCAAGCAAGTCTAGGCACACTTCAATGATAACAAAAGATAAATCTCATAGTAAAACGCTCAAGAAAACACTCAATTGAAAAGGATTTTGCTTACATAACATATTTGTTCATTATAGACTCATGAAAAGAAGAGATGAAATCAGATCGTGTTCCTGTAGGAATTGAAAACGATACTCAACAATTCACTCTTAAACAAAAAGCAATCATAACTCTGTTCACTCCAATCAAACCCGTGTAGTACAAAAAATTGTCAATATAATTGAGAGGATTCATTCTATGGTGCATAAAGGTGAGAGATGAAGTCTGATCTCATTTCCTGTGACAACTCACTTAAAACTTGCAAGAAATTCTTATCTAATTCTGCACACTCTTCAAAATCAACACAAACAAAAATTTAATACAATCTTACAATCTTGCAATTCTAGAAAATTTCTTCATTCCTACATAGGAAACATAAGTCTTAATGAGATGTTCCATTTGATGGATTATGTAATGCGAATGATGGACTCCCAACTGCTCTTGTGCTGGCACACTTTACAATCAATTCTAATAGTGAAATCAGAAATGAAATCAAAACAACAAGTATAGAAAAATAGAAATCTATACTAATAATTTACAATGAGCTTACCAAGCTAGATCGATGGGCCCTTGTCGATGCCAACATGGAAGATTTTAGATCAGAAGATGCTAAATGATAAGAGACACATAAGAACTAATGGAGCCGCCCTTGTTTTTCACCTTGCACGATTTTCAATTTTTTATACTTGAAATCTAAAGTGGATTTTCTTTTTCCTTTCGAGATTTTAAAACTCTGAAATCTTGTCGCCTGGACAACAATGCTTTTCCATTTTCAAAACAGATCCATTTTCGCAAGTATGTTTGCTCTTTTGTTTTATTTCGGGATATCGCAAGTCGGATACTTTAATCTTTGAATTCACAAGTCCCGAGTCGCGAAACTGCGAACTTGTTTTTATTTTTTGCCCAAGGCATTAACTAGGGTAAAACTTTTAACTCATGAGTATACATTGTCGGGAATTCGCGCCTCGGCATTCGTCAAACCTAAGTTTTTGTTTTTACAGCCCCGAGAGCCGAGAACACGATAACTTTTGTAATAACCTTGGTCAAGGATTAAAGGTAAAAAGCTAACCATGGTCAAATTTGGTTCTCGGCACTTCGCCACTCGGCACTTTCTTTCATAAAGTTAAGGTGTCCAAAACCCCGACTCACGAGGTTGAGACATGATTATAGTAAGATTAATTAGTCGCCTAATCTAAGTTTTTCTTCCCATAATTGAGCCTCAATTATCGCCACATCGCGGTTTCGTGACTCAGCTTACCATTCTCCCAAAAGTTAGTCTTCGAAGTTCCGAGTCACGATATGGCGAATAAATTAATTATATAATTAATAATGCCCCAAATCACAGTTATTGTTAATTAATCTAATATCGGCACTCGCAGTCTCGCGAGTTGAAGAATCAAAATGTAAAAAGGAAATTCACGATGCAGCAAACAGCGAGAAAATCATTTACGTTGCTAAGATTTGAAAATTTAAAATAATGCGAAATATGTCCCGCGCATCGAGGTTTGCACATTTCCCGAGGTAGCTTTTTTCTCTCCATACTCTGAATGACTGTCAGACCGCCAAACATTGATGACATTATTGAAGAATTAGGGTGAATCCATGAATAAATAAGATTGGATTTTATGCATTAAATTCTTTCTAATTGCGATTTGACAGACCTATGTCGAAGAGTACAGAATTTTAAAATATATACAGGAGTTTCATTTTATTTTAAACATTTTGCATAAGCACACAGAGCTCACCTTTCTCCGAGCGAACTAATTTATGTATGTATACACAGTTCTATCGCAGAAGAGCAAAAACACAAGCTTCAGATATGGCTCCATGGAAAGCTGCAAAAGCAAATGTCGAAATTGCAGCACAGGGCCCAGACAATGTCTCTGATACTTCACCTCGGAGTGGCGGTTCAGTACCTAGCTGGTCATTTGTTTCAGATATTCTGCAATCACAGTTGGTGAATTATTCAGACTCCGACGACAATGATAACGAAAAGGACGACCTGAACACTAAATACAAGATAGTTGTTCAGTCTGGAATGCACTGGGTTGCAACCAGACCACGGTTTCTCCCATATTATGACATGATCTGATGGGCGTTGGATCACATAGACCTACCCACAAGAACTATCATAAACGACCAATAGACCACAGTCGGGACTTTTAGACCAGAGCATATCCAAACCATGTATAAGCTCCCTACAACATCTGAATACACATATGATGCTGAATTCCTGGAGGAATTCAAAAAGAAGGAATGCACTGAATATGACAAAACCATGCCCGGTTTGATAAAAGATTGGGTTTCGCACTCCGCAAAATTCAGAGCAAATGACCAGGGTATTTATTCAATCGCTTCACTGGAGCCACAATATATGTATGTGGCGATGATGACATGCCGACTGTTTGGAAAGGAGGATACATCGCATTTCTACATTGCGTGGGTACCTCTCATCTTTCGGGTAGCAGAAGGTTTCTCATTTAATTGGGCAAAGATACTCTCGGACAGTTTGTTCAACAAGGTCACAAAGTATCGGGAGCAAAAGGCAGCCGGGAGACCATCCTCATTTTTCATGTCTACGTATATCATGGATGCGATTTTTTCCTTAACACCATTCCCTTTGATGAGTTGGGCTTGGAATCTAGCCCAAGAAAAAACTATACATGAATATCACGACAAACTGTGGGAAAATAAAGCAAACAAATTTATTTACGAAATTTTCAACTGGGTGATGGTGCCCCTGCACATCGCCATTTTTGGTCGTTTGCCACCTCGTATCTCAGATAGTATTGCAGCAAATCTAAGTGGTATAGAGGACTAGTACGTAGAAGCAGAGTTTTCCTATTTCAGAGTGTTCAGAGCTACTGTTCCCCCGCTTGCGCTACCACTGTTCATTCTCGACAAGCTGGCCTATCACGAGATTTCCTGACAAACAGTGATTGGCGGAGTGAGTAAAGAGCTCAAAGCATCATCGCAGAAGGTATGGCCATTTTTTCCCGTTCGGCTAAATTCTTATTCTTTATTGGATTTTGGGCATGCTAAAGCTGAGGCTGCAACCTTGGAAGACTTGAGTTTGGTCTCTATTGAGTATAAAAAGCATGATCCTCAGAAAATTGTAAGCAACCATTTGGAAAATTGTGGGCTAAAGAAGTTTGAACACGAGTGTTCACCCTCGGATGATATTTTTCGAGGGGAGAGGTCTTATGGGGAAGTACTAGTTCGAATCTGATCTTTAGCACCCGAAGACATGGCCTCTATTTTAAAGTTTCAGGAGCATAGATGAAGATGTCTTCCCGTTGTGCTGGGAGGTTTAGGTATTTCCAAGGATAAAAAGAAGGATGCTGAAAGTTCTGAGGGTCAAATTTCTAACCCTGAAAAACACCAGGAAGGGGAGCATGGGAAGAATCCCGAAGCAGAAGAAGAGACTACGGACCCACCCAAGGAACATAGTTCAGAGGTGGAAGTAAGAAACACAGACCCGCCAGAAACCCAGAATCCAGAGACTGAGACAAAGACCTCTGATCTGCCGAAGGAGCAGGACTCAGTCGTCACACCAAGAAAGGCAGCGAAGCAGATCGAGGAACCCATCACTTTTGTCACCCCCTTGCAGTCAACACAAGGAAATATAGAAGAAGGATGGATTTTTGGTGAAGAACTAAGGCCTATCAGAGCAGAAGAACTTCCTCCAAATGAGTTCTTCTTTGAAAAAAAGAGAAAAGCAGTTGTGAAAAGGGAGTTCTACCAGGATGAAGGATCAACTGCTAAAAAATTCAAAGTGATGACCGATGGAAAGAACAAAAATAATGATGAATTCACCACAGAGATCGTAGGAACGCTAGGAGCGTATGCGTCGGCGAATCAATTCTTCGTCGGGATGTTAAAAAGTCAGCTCAAAAGAAAGAATCACCTGATCAAGACTCTCGAAGCCAGAGTAGCTTCAGCCGCAAAAAGTGCTAAGAGTCAGGTGAGTGGGGAAATAGAACTGGCCCGACTGGCTGATAAAAAGGAAATAGAAGTCCTCAAAACCAGTTGGAACAAGCACATTCAGTGATCCGAGATGGTCGGATACAAGTGGGTCAGCAGAAGAATATGATCACAGAGCTGCAAGCTCAGTTAGAGGTCGTTGAAAGCAGGGTGATCGACATCAAGGGGTTTAAATCCCGAGCGATCGATATTCAGAGCAGGATCTCTTCTGTACAATAGAGTCTACTAGACAAAGTGGGAGTGATTCGAGAAGATTGCCTGTTGATGCAACAGATTTCTGAGAATCTAATTGTTAGAGAAAGGAACGCAGAGGCTGCTCGGGTCACATTTCAAGAGGCGGTGATAGCTACTAACAACAGATTTTCAGCAGTTTCTCCCGGACTCACCATCGCTGAACAAACTAGAGGTAATATTTTGTTAAAGGATTGGGAACATAATATTACCTTAAGCAAGGAACAGGCCCAAAAAGTAACCAATTCATTAGAAGAAGCCTTCAATGCTATAGATGGTGAGATTTTAGGGATGGAGAGTGGAGGTGACTCAGAGACGTTAAGGCAAATGAATGTAGATCAGATTCCCCTCGATCTAAAGGAGAAGAATGAGAGAGATTCGGAGGATATCTCTAAGATGGACAGGGTGGACATGGCTCAAGTTGACAAACACTTAATTCAACCTAGCGCACAACTCAGTGCCCTTGGCATCATTGATGCACAAATGGGTGATAAGCTTCCACAGTTAGCCCGAGAATGCTACTTTGCTGAGGCTAGCTATCAAGCGGAACCTTCGCAGCTTGTATCCCAGTTTGTGGACAAATGTATCATATGCACCGAATCCACGCAAAGACAAGCACCTGGCACCTTTTGAAAATAGAGTAGGAGAGATGGAGTGATTTTGCTCCTCTCGTTTGTAACTGAATTTATGAAACTGTTGAGTTTCTAAACTAATTTGTAAATTTGTATAAATAGATCACAAAAAGAAGAAGAAGGGGTTGGACCTTTTTGGTACTGATTGTAATAGAGTTTTTGCATTTGAGAAGTTAATACAAGCAATTTTGAAGATTCTCGATTCTGTCACTACTGTGTTACAAGTTTGTTTCTTTATGTTTCATGTTTCATTTCATTTCACTTTTCATAATTGATGTGTATCGCTATACTTTAGTACAACCACTACTATAGCGAAGGGATTTCATCTTTCTGTAATTGGTTATTGTCTTTCCTCTGCACCAGCTATCAGCAGGTGTAAGACCAATTTTCATTTACAGAATTATATATTTATTTACACTATGTCAATTATTTCTATACTAATTTCTTCTTCTGTGTATGTGTGAGTTTTCTATTGACAGGAACCTTACGTTATCTACAGCTAAATGTTTTTCTCTCACCCCACATCTTTTATTAAAAATAATACAGTTACGGGAAAGGGCCTTCAGTTTGCATTCCTATTTTATTCTTAAAGTAAAAATTTCTCTTTATTTAGACCAAATTGAAACAACGTTGAAATCTCTCTTTAAATATTTTCTTACCGGTATTGTTCCTCAATGACTGTCCCTACAACAACTCAACCTAATATTGAACCCGGACTATCTAGTCAAACACATATTGCTTTAAATCTTTTTGACACAATCCTTAAAACTGCTAACACCCGGGAAGAACTTGAATGTTCATGGGCAGCCATTGAACAAGATATTACTACTCAAGAACAGTTGGAAGCTAGACAATGAGAATGTAGAAATCCTCATTAGTTTCCTATACCGAAGGTTAGCGTAATATTCTAATAAATATTTAATATAATTTCGGATGCCTTGACACTGTACTTTTAAGCCTTAAGTATAGACTCAGGAACAACATTTTTCTGGCGCCATTGTCGGGGAGCGAAGTTACGAAATCTTTTCCCTGGGAAAACGACAAACTATTTCGTTGATAGTGTTACTCTTTGATAGTGAACATAGAGTGCACACAGTTTTAAGGATTTTTTAAATCTTTCACTTGGAGACTCCACTGAAACACAAACTGGCGTCTGGTAGAAAGAATACCAGATAGAACCCAGATGGCAAGCTGATCACGCCTGTTAAGGATCCTGAAAAAAATTTAAGAGCGAGAGGCTCGTTTGAGGCAACCGCTATAGTTTATAAGCCTAAAAACCCACCTTTAAAGACTAAATTCCCTTCAGAACCTTCTACTTCATGCAGCCCTCTGTTTGATACCAAAGAACCGAAAACAAACTACTTTAAATTTTGGAGTGAGATCCATCAGACTTTCCCATCTATAAACAAGGGAAAGGGTACTTTAGAAAGATTGGTGTCCTTTGACATACCATCTTTTCTTCGGCAGAACTTCCCAGTCTCACCTGATTCCAAAGATTGTGTTACACTTTCATTTTCTACACCCAAGTCGATGGCAGGCGTCGGAGGAGGAGGTGGAGGACAACAGAATGTCCCTCCTCCCAGAGTATTTGCAAAAGTAGCAGCGAGATACGCTCCCATGGTTTTACCCGTTCCCCTCCATGATTTGCCTGAAAACTACATCAAAAATCTTCCTAAGTTCACTGGGGAGGGAGATCTAGCCGAAGCCGAGCATATAAACTTCTTTGACCAGTTCACAGACATCTGTGGTATTGAACACGAGGATGTTTATTTGAGACTTCTTGTCCAGACCTTTGAAGGACAAGTCTGAACTTGGTTTCGGAGCCTTCCTGCAGCTTCTATTCGGACATATGATGCATTGGAAGATGCTTTCCTCAGACAATGGGGAGAGCATAAATATCACTTATATTACCTTACCGAGTTTGGGTCTCTAAAGAAAAAGAACTCAGAAACAGTTATGGAATTTATTCTGAGATTTAACAAACTGTATAATAAAATTCCAGCCACTGTTAAACCTTCCGAACCCTCAGCCAAAGTAACCTTTGCGGGAGCTTTCGAACCTGATTTTGCACTACTTTTGCGAGAAAGAAGAGGAGCCACCCTAAATAGAATACAAGACGATGCTATCGAAATAGAATCTAATATGATGGCTTCAGGCAAGTTAAAGGCTAAAGTAGAAACAGTCAACCAAGAAAATAGACGCTATAGGGAACCGGCAGGTCCTTCGGGGTCAAAAAGATATACTGATGATAGAGTAGATGATATGGCCCGAATAATTAAAGAACTGTCTAACAAAATATCTAGGATGGAGTTGGACCAAGCTAAAGATGATTCTTCTAATAAAAAGGACTTTAGGAGAAACCCAAATCCCCAAAATCAACAGAGACAAATAAAGAATGAAGATCAAAAAATACAAGCTCCACTAAAAAACGAAAATTTTATAGGAGCAAATGACCTCCAAGATTTCGAAGGTTCAAAAGATGAAGTCGTGTGTTTCGGTGATGAATGTTCGCAGCCATTTTTTACCAGGGAAGACTATGAGAAATCTTTAAATACCCCTCAACCTTTTAATGAAGAGGAAGAAGGTGATCATACTAACCTCTGCGTATCTCAACCAGAAACAGAAATGATAGCGGCTGAGTTTCAACCCAAATACAATCTAAGATCTAAAAATAAGACCACCTCAACTGACCAACCTAAAAGAATCCTTCAAAGGGGTCAAGCTCATGAACCTCCTTTGGAAGAAACATTGTTACCCAACAATAAAATCAAGGTAGCAAAAACTCAAGAGTCCGAGGTGAAAAAAGTTGAAACCCAAACAAAGGAAACTGGACCAGTAGATAAAGTTACATCTTCGACTAAGATCATGAGTGATAAAGAAATCCAGACAAATAAGTCGGAAAGAAAAAGCTCGGAAGTCTTAACCAAAGAAACGGACAAGGTAAATACATCTTTCAATTTTGAAAATGAATTAAATAAAATTAAGATACCGATTCCTTTGGTAGAATTAGCAAAAAACCCCACTTATCGAAAGCAAATTGCCAAAGTGATGGGTGTCTATGAGTCAGAAAGTCACTCTGATGTTATCAACCTAGAAGACGACAGACCTAACATCACCTTTGGTCCTCATTTTGAGGGATCTAAGGACAACGTCGCTCCTTTCTATATCACCCTGAATATACATGATCAGTTACTGCATAACTATATGTTAGACTCCGGGGCTTCACATAATGTTATGCCCAAAATTATAATGGAGAGGCTGGGGCTCCAGATCACTAGACCCTATGGAAACCTATACTCGTTTGATTCCAGAAAGGTTAAATGTATGGGAATGATAAAAGATCTGGTAGTTACCCTGTCTCAGGTCCCAGTCAAGAGTATCCTGATGGATGTGGTGATCGCAGATATTCCCCCCAAATATGGTATGTTGTTATCCAGATCATGGGGAGCCAAGTTGGGGGGTTCTCTACAATTGGACATGTCATATGCCACAATTCTTATATTCGACGGTCAATTTACCCGTTTGTACAGAGAAACAAGATTGGCGTATACTGTCAGTGATCCTCAGAACCCAAATAAATTTCCCATTTACATTGCAAACCAAGATCTGGGGAATTGCATATTGTCATTTGATGATGGCTTAGATGGGTGTCTAGAAGAACTTGATATGAAGCAGGAAGAACTTAGCCCCTTGACGGAAGAGTTATGCAAAAATGGTATCTGGAAAACGTACTTCGATGGCGCTTCGACTTCTGAAGGAGTTGGTGTTGGCGTACTTTTGGTAGCACCTGAAGGTAAGTTTATTGTTCCTTTCTCATATCATTTGCAGTGGGACATAGATTACACCAATAACGTATGTGAGTATGAAGCATTAATATTAGCTTTAGAGACTGCAAAGAAGTTAAATATAAAAAACTTGGAGATTTACGGTGACGCTGAATTGATAGTAAGACAAGTAAACCGACAATACCTAGCCAAGCATCCTAGACTAAGAACTTACAGAAATTGTGCTTGGGATTTGATGGAGAATTTTTTCTCATCTATAAAAGTCCATTTTATTCCTCGCGCAGAGAATCTACATGCTGACGCATTGGCTAAGGCAGCCTCAACCTTTTCTCCTCCCATGAACGTTAAACTGAAATATCATATTGAAATTAGATATAAACCCTCTATACCAGACAATGTCCGACACTGGCAGGTCTTTGAAGATGAAAGACAAATTCAGAAATTTCTTATGGCAATAGGTGAGTTCTCTAAAACTCATCCAGACCAAGAAAACCAAAACGACCCGATGTGGATTATGCAAGAGGGTGAAGATCCTGAAACCTTTCGAGAAAAAATAGTGGATCATCGCATGTTGGTCCTTAAAAACAACCAAATCCCAAAAGGCTTAATCCCTTTAGAAATACTCTTTGATCAGAACGACATACCTGTGAAATCCACTTTGCAGCCCCAACCAGAAGAAGTGGAGGACTAGGACATAGGAACTGAAAAAGAATCTAGGATAGTAAATATATCTAAATTCCTCTCTCCCAAGGTAAAAGACCAGTATAGAGACCTACTCAGATAGTATAAAGATGGTTTCGCCTGGTCCTATGATGAGCTTCGAACATACGATACTTCCATAATTGAGCACAAGATACCGTTGAAGCCTGGGGTCAAGCCTTTTAGGCAAAAGTTCAGGCAATTTAACCCCATTTTGTTTCTAGTCATTGAAAAGGAAGTTAAGAAGCTTTTAGATGTGAAAATAATTGTACCTCTAAGGTACTCAGACTGGGCGGCAAATTTGGTCCCTGTCAGAAAAAAGAACGGAGAAATCAGATTGTGTGTGGATTTTCGGAACTTGAACAGGTCCTCTCTTAAGGATAATTATCCACTTCCCAAAATGGATCACGTCCTAGAAAGGGTAGTTGGAGCAAATCGAATGTCTATGATAGATGGGTTCTCTGGGTACAACCAAATCACCATGAACGAGCAAGACAGAGAAAAAACTGCTTTCACCACACCATGGGGTACATTCATGTATGAGAAAATGTCGTTTGGTTTGATGAATCCAGGGGCTACATTCCAGCGTGCTATGGACATCGCTTTCATAGGAGAGAGAGACAAGTTTGTAGTCATTTACCTTGATGATTTGACGGTTTTCTCTAAAACCGATGAAGAACATTTGATCCATTTAAAACAGACTTTCGAAAAATGCCGCAGGTATGGCCTATCTTTGAACCCAAAGAAATCACATTTCGCTATGCAGGAAGGTAAGCGTCTGGGGCATATCGTATCTAAAGATGGGATCAGGATTGATCCTAAGAGGATTGAAGCAATACAAACTATCAGTATTCCTAGAAACGTAAAAGAAATTCAATCTTTCTTAGGTACAATAATATTTTTACGAAGGTTTATACCAAAATTTGCTGAGATTGTCAAATTGATCACAAGAATGCTGAAGAAAGATAGCAGAGTAAATTGGACGACTGAGGCTAAAACATCGTTCGAGCATATTAAAAAGGTCATCAGCGAGGCACCTGTGTTAGCAAGCCCAGATTACTTGAAAGATTTCCTCATCTTCTCATTCACTTCTGAACATACTATCGCCACGGTGTTGCTGCAAAAAGATGATGAAAGCTTTGAACGGTCGATCGCGTTTTTTAGCAAGAGCCTTAGAGACATCGAACTAAAATATGATATAATAGAAAAACAGGCGTATGAAATGGTGAAAGCGCTAAAAGCATTCAGAACCTACGTTCTACATTCAAAAATTATTGCATACGTACCAACTAGTGCTGTGAAGGATATATTGGTAGAGCCAGATAGTGATGGAAAACGAGGGCGCTAGCTCACTAAAATACAAGAATTTGATCTTGAAGTCAAGCCTACTAAATTGATAAAGGGGCAGGGTTTGGCCAAACTCATGGCTGAGTCGAACCTTAGAGCTCTTGATATCAATTGCCTCCAAGGGGAAGATGGATACACACATTTGCAAGAGCCAGATGACCAAACACATCCAAGCAAGGTTGAAGAAAAATTCATGTCGTCAGGCTGGTATAAAGACATAGTTTTCTATTTGTTAAACCTGAAATGTCCAGATGGACTATCACCAGCCAAATGCAGAACTTTGAAACTTCACGTTGTAAAATATTGCATCTCCGAAAATCAACTATACTGGAAGGATCCACTCGGGTTCTTACTAGTCTGTCTGGTTGAGTCGGAAACTCCACGGGTCATAGAAGAATTTCATGAAGGAATATGTGGAGGAAACCATGCATGGAGAGCCACAGTCTACAAGATCCTGAGGGCCAGATACTATTGGCTGAAACTATTTTTGGACGTCAATGCCAAAGTACGTGCCTGTTACTTGTGTCAAATATTCGCTGGTAAGCAGAAACTTCCTGCACTGCCACTTGTTCTAGTCAAAGCCGAAGCTCCATTTCAACAATGGGGTCTAGACTTTATAGGGGAAATTAATCCCCATTCCAGTGCTAAGCATAAGTGGATCTTGACAGCCACAGATTATTTTACAAAGTGGGCGGAAGCCATTCCAACCAAAAGGGCAACAGACTCGGTGGTGATCGATTTCTTGGAAGATAACATCTTGTCAAGATTCGGGTGTCCCCAAAAGATTGTTACTGACAATGCCAAGGCCTTCAAGTCCATGGGCATGGAGAGCCACAAATACAAGATCCCGAGAGGGCCGGTTACTATTGGCTGAAACTATTTTTGGACGTCAATGCTAAAGCATCGGCCTCAAGCATTTTGTGTCAGTCAAATATTCGCTGGTAAGTAGAAACTTCCTGCACTGCCACTTGTTCTAGTCAAAGCCGAAGCTCCATTTAAACAATGGTCTAGACTTTGAGAAATGAATCCCCATTCCAAGCATAAGTATAAGTGGATCTTGGATGTACCACGTGATTATTTTACAAAGTGGGCGGAAGCCATTCCAACCAAAAGGGCAAAAAACTCGGTGGTGATCAATTTCTTAGAACAAAATATTTTGTCAAGATTCTGGGTAACCTCAAAAGATTGTTAATGGCACGTCGCGCCTTCAAGTCCATGGCTATGATCACCGCCTATCAAAAGTATTAATATCATTCTCGCCATTCCAACCACTGCTTATTACCCCCAGGGAAATGGGCTGGCCGAATCATCTAACAAGAGCCTGGTAAACGTAATCAAAAAAGTACTGGATGAAAACAAAAGGTCCTGGCATGTGCATTTGAAGTACGCGTTGTGGGAAAACCACATCGGCACTAAAAGGTCTATCGACATTTCACTGTTTTAGATGGTCTATGGGACCGAGGCGGTTCTGCCCATAAAATTAGCGTTGCCAGTGATGAAATTATGGTAGGATTAGAATGAAGAACCTAATCATGTAACCAGGAGAAGTAACCAGCTGATCGAGGTTCAACAGCATAGAGTGGAGGTTGATGAGAAAATGCAGAACTACTAAGACGATATGAAAGCATTGTTCAATCTCAAGGCAAAGGACAGAGAATTCCTCCCATGTGACTTAGTGTTAAGATGGGATACGAGAAGGGAAGAAGCCACGAAGCATGGTAAATTTGATCACCTTTGGTATGGACCATTCAGGGTCTCGGGTCCAGAAGGAAAAAATTCCTTTCTTCTGGAAAATATTGATGGAGAAGTTCTCAGCGCCCCTGTCAACGGGCGGTTTCTAAAGCACTACATGACGTAACAGTCGTCAAATAAAAAAATAAAATAAATAAAAAAATTTCATTATGAATGTTTTGTACATATTTATATTTTTGTTCAAACATTTCTTTTAATTTTTGGTTTTCTTTCCTAAAACTCTCAACACATTTCTAATAAGATTTGTATTTGTTTTTTGCAGGATTCCAGCTGCAGACGAAACTAGCAGAAAAAATAATGTGCAGGTCACTGTTGGAAATAGAACGACTTAAAACAGGTGATACATAAGAAAATTCATAGTCCATAAAGAAAGTGAAAAAAAAAGATAGAGGTGAGCTTTCTCGATATACAGGTCATGAAAGGCTATTTAAGCGAACTAAGATAACATTGTTCAAATTGCAATATAAAAGGTTATATAACAGGATTATTTTTGGCTTCATAATCCTCAAATAAATGAATTTGAATGAATACATTAAACCTAAAAACAGTCAGTAATAATATGTGTTCCTAAATACCTTCGAAAACCAGTCCTGAACTGTTGTGACCTTTTGTATATTAAGTCATTGAATTGTTGCCTTGTTTTCTGTCTATCTCCGGGCCTAAATTTTAGCGAGTCACTATCTTCCTGAGTCCTTGTGAAGGGGTAAAAGCTTTCCGTTTTAAACCTCAGGGATTTCGAAACAGAGCTTAATAAGAAAGCTGGTCTTCACAACTACCTAATCTTCTGCTAATGCTAAGGAACGTTTATAGTGATCCTAACTTTCCTAGGTTTTTCAACAGCGTCAAAAAATTCAAAGCTTGCTTGAACAGGATGTCCCTTAAAATTTTATGATTTTCCCCTGTCTCCCTAAGAACGAAGTTCTTGTGAGGGCCAAAGGAAGATTGATACCGAGTAATCAAAATGAGTTGACAGACCTCTGATACAAAATATTACACAGATCTCATCCCTGATATAAACTGATTGCTCCCATCTTCGTGTTTTAAGAGTAAATTATAAGACAGGTGGTGAAAGGAAATTCAGAAATGATTGCCCCCACCTAGTTCAGAAAGACGATGAAAGGAAATTCAGAAATGATTGCCCTCATCTTAGCGTTTAAATGCAAAAATATTTTCCGAAGTGGTGAAGAGAAATTCGGTGAAAAAGGGGTCAGACAACTTCACCGGGGTACTGAATAGGCTCGCTGGCAGTGAAGCAATGTCTGAGAGATCTGTAAGGCTGTTATACATAAATATCAATCTACTCCGATAACCAATGCTTTCTGAAAGCCTGATCATTTCCCCAAATTCCAACGGGACTTCCTTATTTAAAATTGTATAATAACATTCTTTTGATGCAAGCTGAGAATCATAAGATCTATTGAATATCCTAGGGTCGTTTCGACTGTCTTAAAGCATCCCCAAAGTTAGTAGTGAGAAAGGGAAAGTTGTGAAAGTGACTTCAACCGTGTTTGGAAAGAGTATCTGAGTTCGAAAAAATTTCTGAAGTACCAAACGAAGTTTTCCCTCCCTTCTGTTTTTTTCCTTGAATTTTTCTGTTGATTTTAGCCTGTGACTCCATTGACCCAATATTGGCACCTGGTCTACTGTTCTTCCCACCTCACAGGAAGGCGGGATCCCTAGTTGGAGCCTATGTTGGAGCCGCCCTTGTTTTTCACCTTGCACGATTTTCAATTTTTTATACTTGAAATCTAAAGTGGATTTTCTTTTTCCTTCCGAGATTTTAAAACTCTGAAATCTTGTCGCCTGGACAGCAATGCTTTTCCATTTTCAAAACAGATCCATTTTTGCAAGTATGTTTGCTCTTTTGTTTTATTTCTGCATATCGCAAGTCGGATACTTTAATCTTTGAATTCACAAGTCCCGAGTCGCGAAACTGCAAACTCGTTTTTATTTTTCGCCCAAGGCATTAACTAGGGTAAAACTTTTAACTCATGAGTATACATTGTTGGGAGTTCGTGCCTCGGCATTTGTCAAACCTAAGTTTTTGTTTTTATAGCCCCGAGAGCCGAGAACACGATAACTTTTGTAATAACCTTGGTCAAGGATTAAAGGTAAAAAACTAACCATGGTTAAATTTGGTTCTCGGCACTTCGCCACTCGGCACTTTCTTTCATAAAGTTAAAGTGTCCAAAACCCCGAATCACGAGGTTGTGACATGATTATAGCAAAATTAATTAGTCGCCTAATCTAAGTTTTTCTTCCCATAATTGAGCCTTAATTATCGCCACATCGCGGTTTCGCGACTCGGCTTACCATTCTCCCAAAAGTTAGTCTTCGAAGTTCCGAGTCACGATATGGCGAATAAATTAATTATATAATTAATGATGCCCCAAATCACGGTTACTATTAATTAATCTAATATCGGCACTCGCTGTCTCGCGAGTTGAAGAATCAAAATGTAAAAAGGAAATTCACGATGCATCGAACAACGAGAAAATCATTTACGTTGCTAAGATTTGAAAATTTAAAATAATGTGAAATATGTCCTGTGCATCGAGGTTTGCACATTTCACGAGGTAGATTTTTGCTCTCCATACTCCGAATGACTGTCAGAGCGCCAAACAATGATGACATTAATGAAGAATTAGGGTGAATCCATGAATAAATAAGATCGGATTTTATGCATTAAATTGTTTCTAATTGTGATTTGACAGACCTATGTCGAAGAGTACAGAATTTTAAAATATATATGGGAGTTTCATTTTATTTTAAACATTTTGCATAAGCGCACAGAGCTCACCTTTCTCTGAGCGAACTAATTTCTGTATGTATACACAGGTCTATCGTAGAAGAGAGAAAACACAAGCTTCAGCTATGGCTCCACGGAAAGCTGCAAAAGTGAATGTCGAGATTACAGTGCAGGGCCCAGACAATGTCTCCGATACTTCACCTTGGAGTGGCGGTTCAGTACCTAGCTGGTCATTTGTTTCAGATATTCTGCAATCGAAGTTGGTGAATTATTCTGACTCCGATGACAATGATAACGAAAAGGACAAACTGAACACTAAATACAAGATAGTTGTTCAGTCTGGAATGCACCATGTTGCAACCAGACCATGGTTACTCCCATATTATGACATGATCCGATGGGCATTGGATCACATAGACCTACCCACCAGAACTATCATAAACGACCAATGGACCATGGTCGGGACTTTTAATCCATAGCATATCCAAACCATGTATAAGCTCCCTGAAACATCTGAATACACATACGATGCTAAATTCCTGGAGGAATTCAGAAAGAAGGAATGCACTGAATATGAAAAAACCATGCCCGGTTTGATAAAAGATTGGGTTTCGCGCTCCGCGAAATTCAGAGCAAATGACCAGGGTATTTATTCAATCGCTTCGCTGGAGCCACAGTATATGTATGTGGCGATGATGACATGCCGACCATTTGGAAAGGAGGATACATCGCATTTCTACATTGTGTGGGTACCTCTCATCTTTCGGGTAGCAGAAGGTTGCTCATTTAATTGGGCAAAGATACTCTCGGACAGTTTGTTCAACAGGGTCACAGAGTATCGGGAGAAAAAGGCAGCCGGGAGACCATCCTCATTTTTCATGTCTGCATATATCATGGACGCGATATGTTCCTTAACACCATTCCCTTTGATGAGTTGGGCTTGGAATCTAGCCCAAGAAAAAACTGTACATGAATATCACGACAAACTGTGGGAAAATAAAGCAAACAAATTTATTTATGAAATTTTCAACTGGGTGATGGTGCCCCTGCACATCGCCATTTTTGGTCATTCACCACCTCATATCTCAGATAGTATTGCAGCAAATCTGAGTGGTATAGTGGACTGGTACGTAGAAGCAGAGTTTTCCTATTTCAAAGTGTTCGGAGCTACTGTTCCCCCACTTGCACTACCACTGTTCATTCCTGACAAGCTGGCCTGTCGCGAGATTGCCCGACAAACAGTGATTGGCGGAGTGAGTAAAGAGCTCAAAGCATCATCGAAGAAGGTATGGCTATTTTTTCCCGTTCGGATAAATTCTTATTCTTTATTGGATTTTGGGCATGCTAAAGCTGAGGCTGCAACCTTGGAAGACTTGAGTTTGGTCTCTATTGAGTATAAAAAGCATGATCCTCAGAAAATTGTAAGCAACCATTTGGCAAATTGTGGGTTGAAGAAGTTTGAACACGATTGTTCACCCTCGGATGATATTTTCCGAGGGGCGAGGTCTTATGGGGAAGTGCTAGTTCGAATCTGATCTTTAGCACCCAAAGACATGGCCTCTGTTTTAAAGTTTCAGGAGCATAGACAAAGATGTCTCCCCTTTGTGCTGGGAGGTTTGGGTATTTCCAAGGATAAAAAGAAGGATGCTGAAAGTTCTGAGGGTCAAATTTCTAACCCCGAAAAACACTAGGAAGGGGAGCATGGGAAGAATCCAGAAGCAGAAGAAGAGACTACGGACCCACCCAAGGAACATAGTTCAGAGGTGGAAGTAAGAAATGCAGACCCGCCAGAAACCCAGAATCCAGAGACTGAGACGAAGACCTCTGATCCTTCGAAGGAGCAGGACTCAGTCGTCACACTAGGAAAGGCAGCGAAGTAGATCGGGGAACCCATCACTTCTGTCACCCCCTTGCAGTCAACACAAGGAAATATAGAAGAAGGATGGATTTTTGGTGAAGAACTAAGGCCTATCAGAGCATAAGAACTTCCTCCAAATGAGTTCTTCTTTGAAAAAAAGAGAAAATCAGTTGTGAAAAGGGAGTTCTACCAGGATGAAGGATCAACTGCTAAAAAATTCAAAGTGATGACCGATGGAAAGAACAAAAAGAATGATGAATTCACCACAGAGATCGCAGGAATGCTAGGAGCATATGCGTCGGCGAATCAATTCTCCATCGGGATGTTAAAAAGTCAGCTCAAAAGAAAGAATCACCTGATCAAGACTCTCGAAGCCAGAGTAGCTTCAGCCGCAGAAAGTGCTAAGAGTCAGGTGAGTGGGGAAATAGAACTGGCCCGACTGGATGATAAAAAGGAAATAGAATTCCTCAAAACCAAGTTGGAACAAGCGCATTCAGTGATCTGATATGGTCGGATACAGGCGGGTCAGTAGAAGAATATGATCATAGGGATGCAGGCTCAGTTAGAGGTCGCTGAAAGCAGGGTGATCGACGTCGAGGGGTTTAAATCCTGAGCGATCGATATTCAGAGCAGGATCTCTTCTATACAACAAAGTCTGCTAGACAAAGTGGGAGTGATTCAAGAAGATTGCCTGTTGATGCATCGGATTTCTGAGAATCTGATTGTTAGAGAAAGGAACACAGAGGCTGCTCGGGTCGCCTTTCAAGAGGTGGTGATAGCTACTAACAACAGATTTTCAGCAGTTTCTCTCGGACTCACCATCGCTGAACAAACTAGAGGTAATATTTTGTTAAAGGATTGGGAACATAATATTACCTTAAGCAAGGAACAGGCCCAAAAAGTAACCAATTCATTAGAAAAAGCCTTCAATGCTATAGATGGCGAGCTGTTAGGGATGGAGAGTGGAGGTGACTCAGAGACGTTAAGGCAAATGAATGTAGATCAGATTTCCCTTGATCTGAAGGAGAAGAATGAGAGAGATTCGAAGGATATCTCTAAGACGGACAGGGTGGACATGGCTCGAGTTGACAAACACTTAATTCAACCTAGCGCACAACTCAGTGCCCTTGACATCATTGATGCACAAATGGGTGATAAGCTTCCACAGTTAGCCCGAGAATGTTATTTTGCCGAGGCTAGCTGTCAAGCAGAACCTTTGCAGCTCGTATCCCAGTTTGTGGACAAATGTATCATATGCACCGAATCCACACAAAGATAAGCACCTGGCACCTTTTGAAAATAGAGTAGGAGAGATGGAGTGATTTCGCTCCTCTCGTTTGTAACTGAATTTATGAAACTGTTGAGTTTCTAAACTGATTTGCAAATTTGTATAAATAGATCACAAAAAGAAGAAGAAGGGGCTGGACCTTTTTGGTATTGATTGTAATAGAGTTTTTGCATTCGAGAAGTTAATACAAGAAAATTTGAAGATTCTCGATTCCGTCACTACTGTGTTACAAGTTTGTTTCTTTATGTTTCATGTTTCATTTCATTTCACTTTTCATAATTGATGTGTATCGCTATACTTTAGTATGACCACTACTATAGCGAAGGGATTTCATCTTTCTGTAATTGGTTATTGTCTTTCCTCTGCACCAGCTATCAGTGGGTGTAAGACCAATTTTCATTTACAGAATTATATATTTATTTACACTATGTCAATTATTTCTATACTAATTTCTTCTTCTGTGTATGTGTGAGTTTTCTATTGACAGGAACCTTACGTTATCTACAGCTAAATGTTTTTCTCTCACCCCACATATTTTATTAAAAATAATACAGTTACAGGAAAGGGCCTTCAGTTTGCATTCCTATTTTATTCTTAAAGTAAAAATTTCTCTTTATTTAGACCAAATTGAAACAGCGTTGAAATCTCTCTTTAAATCTTTTCTTACTGGTATTGTTCCTCAATGACTGTCCCTGCAGCAACTCAACCTAATATTGAACCCGGACTATCTAATCAAACACATATTGCTTTAAATCTTTTTGACACAATCCTTAAAACTGCTAACACCCGGGAAGAACTTGAACGTTCATGGGCAGCCATTGAACAAGATATTACTACTCAGGAACA
>SNQJ01S0089224.1:307-33272 GCA_010110895.2 Picea sitchensis
GAGGGTTTGAGGAGTGCTAATTCCAGCCAATGCATTACACGATATCATGGGAGTCAACTCTTCAGACGAAATTGCTTCTATGTTTTCATCTTGAGATGGTTCTTGTTCTTGTTCTTATTCTTCTTCCTCTTCACAATCTATGTAGAATAATTTCTTCTCACCAAACTTATGTCCCTTACTGTACTTGCTATCACAATTAAAGAATAAACCTTTTTCTTTTCTTTCCTCCAATTGTTGAGGTGTCAACCTTATAGGTTGAGGTGTTTTAGAAGAAGGATCATTATTCTCTCTATAGTTATTAGGATTGGTCCTTCTAGTAGCCATGGCCATATTTTTACTTTCAACATTTCTTGCCACCCTAAATGCATTCTCTAATGATTTGGGTTCCCAAAGGCGAACCTCTTGTTGAATGCTATCCTTTAAATATCCTATGAATACATCAATAAAGTGCTCAATACATCAATCAAGTGCTCATCTAGAATATCTGTTACCTTTATATTCAATCTTTGGAAGTTCTCAATGTGCTCTATAATCGAACCCTTTTGCTTGAGATTTATCAATTGGATAAAGAAGGTATTGCTCCTTGTATCCTCATAGTGTGCTATCATTTCTTTCGTGAAAATTGTCCAAGTGACGAGTGATTTGCGAGAACAACACCATTGATACCATACAAATTGATTGGGTTCTAAATATAAAGAAACAATTTGTACCTTTTGTGTATGTGGCACATTTTGTAGATCAAATAATTGCTCCATCTGAAGTATCCATGTGATTGGGTCCTTGCCATCAAACTTCTTCATATCGATCTTAGGAACATGGTTGGTATTCAACCCAAAGTTAGAGTTTCTCCATTCTTGATTCACCTTCCTTGTATCTTCATCATGAATTTCATGGGATACATTTTCACTTTCAAGTGTCCTCTCTATTAGGATTTTTTTCAATCCTTCCATGATCTCCCCTTTTAAACCCTCCATCATCTCTTGTAGTTCATCTTTTGTTACTGTCTTCTTTTGTAAATCATTTATGTCCCTACGCATTTCTTCACCTTCATAAATATTCCACGTAGGATTTTCTGGAGGCTTATTTGGTGTAGAGTTTCCCTTTTTGGGTGGCATGTTGGCCAAGCATCACTTTTGAACCTTGATTTTGAGGTGGTTCTGCTAAACAATCTTTCTTCTGGTGTATCTCCAAAGTTTCGACCCTTCTGGGTATGAAACTTTATTTTTTTTAGTTCTCTGATATTTCTTCTCTGCAATCCCACAGGTCTGATCAAAATTGGATGTGCCAAGTGGAATTTACGGTAACTTCCCCACAACTTGCTGATTTTTGGCCTTTCCAGGAGATCTCACTTATATAGCGTTCCCCGCACAAAATAATTGATATAAAATTATGAAACTCGTACCATACATACTACAGACTGTCCACTATCAAATGAAACCAGTCTCACTCAATTTGGATACTCTAGGAAGAATCTATGATTGTTTTACCTGGAACACCTTGAGACTAGTCAATAGGACTAGTCAGATACCCTATCTTCCATAGGGTGTATCTACAAATGTAATTTGACCCAAAAGTTGAAGTTTTACCACAGATACATTACTAATTTTTGTGAATATCCTCTGGAGTTCAGGGTCTGAAACTTTACAGAAAAAATTTTAAAGCAAAAATCCCGCAATGACTCAGTTCAGGATGATTCTAGAACCCTATCTTACACAGACTGTATCTCTGAAAGTATAAGGCCTCATGAGCTGAAATTTTAACCCAATGTACCTTGATCTGTCTACTAAATATCCTCCAAGTCGTTCCTTCTGAAACAATGTATAAAACAAGTTATAGCGAAAATTCCAAGGTGTCTCAAATGTAGCAGCAAAACCCCAAGACCTTGAGCTCTGATACCATATGTTAAGAACCAAATATCAATATAGCATAGAAAAACCTCAGAATAAGTACTCAACGCCTTGAAAAAGAGAGAAATTCATATAATAAGCCTCTTCGAGGGGGAAACCTCCTTATTCCCACATAAATGTACAATTACAAGATGATTCCAAATGAAAATGTCTCATTGGTATATATAGGAGACTAGGAGGTATAATTACAACTAATGGACTAAAGCTGACATAAATAAAATAACATTACTATGTAATATGCCCCAATTAAGGGGTAATGAACCATTATTTAGGGCTTAACACCAACAAAGGAAGAATTACACAAAAAATTCCAGTAATCACGGAAATATTCCAGTAATCATAGAGATTTCCAGTAATCATAGAGTTCATGTAATCAAAGATAAGATAGAAGAGATACTGATTCAAGAAGTCTGCATAATTTTTAGGTTGCATAGGAGGTACTTATGGTAATTTGAAATAGAATAATGTTTTTTGTCATTATTTATTTGATTAACTAAAGTTAAATCTCAAACACATCTTATGATTTAAACACCATTTGCCATATGCATTTCCTTCTTGTTGGAACATGGGTATGATAGGGTTAGTCTTTGAGGTTTTTAGAGTTTGTTAAGGAATGTTAGAGGTCTTTGGGACATTGATGACAAATTTTAATCATTTTTGACAGAGCGATATTTTGGTAGCGTGTTCACATAACAAATAGCCTTCACACTACCAAAACGTATGTGTAAAATAAAAAAATAAAAAATACCTGAATGTCATTCCCAACGTGCACACCTTGAAAATTTGAATTTTAAAAAGATAAAAAGGGTGGGTCTCATCATTATTATCATATCCCTATCAATTCAAACCCTGAGTTGTCTTTCAAACCTCCTATTAGTTTGTCTGTGTGTATGAGCTATCAAGTTGTGGCAACATATTTCATTATTCTAACTCTTCTTGACCGACTGTGTAACCCCTTTCATTGTTCGATATAACTGACTGTTTAAACTTCAAACCCATCTTTAAACCATGTGCCAGATATTTTTCCTAATGTCATCATCTAGGTTTTGAGTCTTAGGTTTTGTTTTGGCAGGAGAATTATTATCAAGAACAGGTAGGAAGTTGGGTGAAGAAGATTTTATAGCAGAGAAATATGGATCTAAAATTCTGATGTAACTAGATAAGAATTATGGGCAGAACTTACACTTAATACTGCAAGGATGACCTAGTTTCATACAAAATTCATTTTTCCTACAAAGAATTTTGTTAATAAGTGATAAGTTTATATGGTTATGTTATATGGTTCATAAACCAGTTTATAAAGTATAAATGACTATAGAAAGGACAGCGAGAATGAGATTCATGTGTCCAACAAGTGCCATTAAATACCAAATGATAAGAAGGTGTTGAGGCTTCCTACATGTGTCACGATCTGAATTTCAAAGTATGCACATGTCGAAAGCTTTAAAATATGTCAAAGAGATTGAAAGTTTAGTCAAAGTTGATTGAATATTCCTCCAACAAAGATCATCTGGATCAAAGAAAATCATTTCATCATTTTAGCAGATGCAACACAAGGTTTCATGTGGTTTTGTTAAAAGTTTGAAAAGGCACTGCCAATTTTTTTTGAAATACTCTATTTTTCCATGTTTTAGTCATTGTCTTTAGGCGCACTTTCTAAACAAATGAAGATGAATTTTTGAAAAACCTCTCTTATGTTTTATACGAGTATCATGGTTTGAGATATCCGAAGGGATATTTGAGACCTATTTTTCATAATTTCACCAAGCTATTTCTTGCAAAAATGCCTGTAATATTCAGAAAAACAAAGTACACAGATTTTAAAGGCAACGAGATATTTAATGGATACCGAGGTTTAATTAGAGCATGATTAGCACTTAAAACACCTACCAATATCATTTAAAGGATGTGATTCGTGAGAAATTGCCAACAAAACTTTGGTCAAAACAAAATCCACAAAGTTAGATTCTTTAACAAAATTCCACTTTTTGGGTTACACATCATGTTTCATTAGTCTATTTTGAGTAAGAAGGATATTTGACCCTATTTTGATGTAATCAACTGTTATGCAAATAATTGTGACCCTTGTATTATATAGAAAGGGAAAATATTGTAAAGGGGGAGCCCGAGAGGCATTGAAGAGTGTAAGGGTAGGCTAGAGTTTTATGTCATAGTTTGATTGGCTAAGCATGAAATTTGTCAATTGTGATCATCATGAGGACTCTGGTCATTTGAATTGGATCATGATCTCGTTTACTCTTTTCTTCCTCTATGATTAAATGTGCTGCACTATTTCTAGTTTACAAGCTTCAACTCTTATGTAATTGAAGGCATCATTACATAGCCTATTGTTGTATGTTGTGTTCATTTTAATACTTGAATTCACATGTCTGAAAGCATTTCAAATTTTATGAATTGTTCTTCATGTTGAATGATCAACTATAACTGAAAGAAGTAGTTGATGTGTTTAACATTCCTTCTTATTTCTTCTTTTCATTTCTTCACAGAAAGTTGCAACCTTGATCCATGTTTTATATGTTCAACTCCTTGGCCTTTGACATATCTAGCAAACCTAAACCTTGGCCTTGAAGACTGATTAATATATTGAGTTGCCTAACCTTTTCTATCTCCATCCAAGCAAGAAAATATCCAATTATTGAATGCCTTGACACTGATCTCCTCAAAAATCAAGGATGTTGTCTCAAGGACTAACACTTCCTATCATTCTAAAAACCACGACCCATGATTCTCTCCAGACTTGCCACCTTTTATGATTTATTTCCCATGAATTACCTCTCATCACACTATAATCATTATCCCACTCCTTGGTCATCTCAAATTTCATATTTGTGTGTCATCATTTCCGAATGTGTGTTATCACTTCTGAAGTTGCCTTGAATTCACATGATATGCGATGGTTACAATGCAAGAATACCATCGCTCTTTCATAATTATGGAATCTGAAGGATATAATTCACAGGTTAAAGGAGTTAACATGAGTCTTTTCATCCATACCCACTTCGTGAGTTTCTTATTTCTAAAACTGTAAAACCCTAATATGTTAGAAAGAATTCAAATTCGGGCACATAGCAAACTCTGCAAAAAGGAGGAAATAAATGGTGGCCTCGTTTGTAGTCAAGTATGAACTACATGGGACAACATCACTGGATGAATTCCCTACTTGTAGAATGTTCTTTCGAAAGGATGGACTATTTCTGTTATTTGAGAAATTCCAGGGCCATAACATGGCTATAACGAGGGCTTTCGTAGAGACATTTGACAGGAAAACAACTCAAGAGGGAGACGTCAAAATCATAGTGGTAGAGGAAACCCTGGCATCCATCAGTGGTTTAGAGAACAAAGGAGAAGATTGGTTTAAAACTCAAATATCGAAAGGCAAAGGTTGGACAACATTTATGGACAAATCGCACCAAGACCTGGATTGGGGAAAAGGCGTACCAAGAACATGGTTGTCAAACCCTTGGCGAGATATGGTCTTCTTTATATAGAAATACCTAACCTACAAAGGGAGGTATATTCTTATATTTCCTTACTATATTTGTTTATTGCAAAAGATAAACGATAGAAACAAGAGGGTAAATATGCCTTTTATTTGTTAAAAAGCATTACTAAAATGGATATGGATGTTAGAAAGGATCCACCTAATAAAGATAGGTTTTTATATCACCATGCTTTGGTGAAGATACTTGTGTTTCATAAACTAGAGGAGCTAAATCAAGCTTGGCATTAATTCTTGTTAAGGAATAATTTTGAAGAGAATGAACCAATGTTAGAAAACCCTGTAGAAAAGGAGAACCTTGCAGAAGTAAAAGTGAAATATGTGGATTCAAAAATCCAACTAGATGAAAATAATGATGTTGAGCGAAATACAGAGGTGGGTCTTGAATGATCTGAAAAGGAGGGCATCGAGAGTTCTAAGAAATTAAAGAAACCCATGAAGACTATAAAAAAACTAGCAAGTAAAAACAAGAAGACAATAAGAGAAGAAGAAATTTAGATCTCAGATAAGAATATTAGTCAATAAGTAAAGAAAAAAGGAAAGAAACAAATCCATGGGGAAGATCTCGATTATGTTGAGGAGATCTCACCTACAGAAGTGAAAAGTTTGAGGAAGTCCACCTCTAAGAACTTATTAAAAGGAATTGAGAAGCTTAGCAAGCAAACAGAACAGTCCAAGGGAAACCAATCTATTGTAACTCAGTTGATTAATAAACCCAAGACCATAAGTCTTATGAGAATTCAGGAAACAAAAATTGGGACACGGGAAATTGAAGAAGAGAAGATGATAGAAGAAACACATGTTCTTAAAGAACTTCCTGATAAAGAGGAAATTATTGAGCAAGAATTCCTCCATGAAAACAAGGAAGAAATCAGTCAGTTAAAAGAAACCATTCATGAGCTTGAGATTCTAAATAATATTATTAAAGAAGAAAATGAAAAGCTCAAAACACGGAGTGCTCTAATAATAGAGAAATATCATAACCTCAAAAATAAATATAAGGACAGAAAGAAGGATGCAAAGATCAGAAATGAAACATACTAGGACACCATTCAAGAGAATGAAAATGTATCTAATCAACTCAAGCAATCCAAAGACAGGGAAGAGGCAGCTTTAACCACTACTACAACAAAATCAAGGAAAAAAATGAAAAATTGGATTAGATCCCCAATTTTGAAATTTTGGCCATCTATTTTGAAACCACAATTGCATGAGGTCATGCAATATCTTTAGTAAGGGGGAGATGTTGGGTGTCTATTTTGACCATTTTATCAACTCTTTTATCTTCACTTTCACTTGTTCACCTATCACTTTTGTCCATTTTTCACCTCCCTTGATGGCATATTGTGCATAAAATAAGGTATAAGGTGTTATTTGAGAGAAAACTCTTAGTTTATCTTATAAATAGTGATTAAAATCTATTTATGCAATTACTACCTGAAATCGGTAATTACAAGAATTAATGGTATTTTTGAGTGATTACAGGAATTGGTGGTTTAGGTACTTTCCCTCAGTCTTTAGGATAAATTCCACTTGGATTTGTTCACAAGAAGCCTCGAGATGAATAATTGCCTATATTTCCATTGTTTTAGTGTATGGAAACCCGTGGTCAACACTCGATCAACACCAGCAACTCGTAGGAATTACAGGAAATCTGCAGGCATTACATGGAATATGTAAATTGTTCAACAAATATAGCATTCAATGCCATAAAGAAGGGAAACATTAGTAAAAAACTTGAGGATTCAAACCAAACAGATCGAAGAAGATAATCTCCTTGTGCTACAATGAAGATATGATCCACAATTTCTGAAATTATTTAGATGTAGGGAGACATTCGATTTTCAAAAACATTGTATAAAGTAAAGGCAGGCGATCTGAGTTAGAGATTGGAGAGAGAGAGAGAGCGAGAGAGAGAGAGAGAGAGAGAGAGAGAGAGAGAGATTTACTATCATCACTTGGAACATATTTTAATTTCTAAAAATTGTGCTTGAAGAGTAATTAATGAAGATCTGAGAACTTATGTGGAAACATCTCTGTGTTCTGAGTTTCTTTAACAACACACCCCAGGAAGGGCCCCCTTGTATGTGTTGTGTTTCTTGTAGTATTTATTCCCTTTCAATGATAGCTAAGTTTGCAATGTGTTCTTGTTTCTTTTCATAAAGAACGAGTTTATTGTGTTTTCCTAAAATTGCACAATGACTATTAAATTCCTGCGAGTATGTTTGAATTCATGTAGATTCATAGCTCTGTTGTTTTTCATCACGTGTGAATTTCCTTTTCTACAATAATGTTACAGACCTTAATCTCTTTGGGTTTTTTGTATGAGTTGCTCTATATTTAGACATTCAAAGTGTTCAACCTCAATTGAATACACTTTTGTCTTCAATGCCATACAAACAAATCCATGAAACATTCCCCAAAGTAGTTAAATTTGTAAGTTTGCAGTTGTTTAAATTTGATTCAGTTTTTAGTTGTTTGAATTTGACTCAGTTATTTTCAACTCATAAATCATGATAATTTATTTAATCATTAGTCCAGTTAACTAAAAAAAGTAAGTTCTACAAAAATCACACTTGTAAGAGTAGTGATTGGTCTACATTTTGAATGTTTACCCTCTAACAGTTAAATCTGAACCAAAGGATTGAAGAATTTTCACCATCTATTTGTGAGTCTGTCAAGGTCAATAGGAAAAGGTTCAAAGTCAACTATGCACATTTTTTTTTTGTGTCTCACAAGTTTACTTGCATGGATTGATAATTGAATGATGAGAAACCTAGACCACTAGGAATCCCAACAAACAAAACTCAACCACAAATAAATTCCATGCACCATGGACGACAACAAATATTTTTACCCTGGAAACCCAGATAGGAAAACTAACATTTGGTAGAGATTTTATTAGGTTGAATAAATTGTTACAAAAGGGTGAGTTGCATTCTCAATTAGATTTTTAATGCATTCTTACTCACATGCAACATTACACATGGCTTTGGCTCCGAGACAATATTCGATCTTCGAACAAGCTTCTTCTTCTGAGTCCTTCATTTTTTTTCTACTTCCCTCCTCCTTTATTTCTCTCAATCTCTATTGCTCTCCTCTTCCTTGAATTTCCTTATTGCAATTACATTTGTCAAACTATCCAAAACTGGATTTTCAACTACTATGCCATCTTTATATTTACATAATTTCCAGTCTCTGTGTACCCACTTTATATCATCAATCTTAGCATCTGAATTTTTAGAATCTTCTTTACTTTATGGAGGTCCTTTGTCATCATCTCCATCTCAGAGTTTTCTTCAAATACTCCCTTTTATATTGGAATCAAAATTCCTAACAGTAGCAGATATTTAAACAATCAGTGAATGCTTTGGTGATTCTTGTGAGAGTTTCTCTTTGTTTAGAGAAATATTCATACAACTGAAAGAAACAACCTTTCTCATACTGCTAATGGATATATATGTATGATATGTATCATCAATGCTTTGATAAACCACCAATGTAGGGTCACTTATAATTCTCTGAAATTGATAGACAAAAACCTCAACCCACTGTATTTCAACTTCATGGTTGCCACCTATCGCAATGTCTTCATCTTTAATGCTCAAACTTGTTTCTTCATCAATTGTTCCAACTTGTCTCTGCTAGGCTTGAATGTTGAATTTCGGTTCATTTACCTCAAAGTTCTCATAAATACTAGGAGAATTCCCATGTACAATATCATCAATATCTGCTGGGAAATTCTCTACACTTTCCATAGAATTCTCCCACAGACTATGATAACATCTATCCATTGCAATACTAGAAAATGCATGAGCCAAATATCTTACAAACTAGCCACCAATTTTTTCCTAATATCCCTCATATGGGAATGCTTCCATGGAACCATTTTTAGAAGGATTCAGACTATCACATTCAATGTCCACTATACATCCCCTTTCATCCATACTATGATTTTGAGCTTGAGGACCTCGTGACTCATCAATCAACTTTGCTTTTTTTTCTCGCACCCTATCCATTTCCATATCTTTGTCACTTCCCGAGACTTATCTCTCAAAGTTGATTGGAAAAAGAAGGTCCAAATTCATGTTTCATCGATTACACTCTTATCATCCATGTCATAGATGGGATCTCCATGAACAAATCAATAATCCACATTTTGTCTATGTCTCCCAAACAACATCCCATCTCTATTTACCAAACAACATCCCATATCTGTTTACCAAACACAAAAAGAGTGCCCAAATAATAATCTTCTAAGGTGAGAACAAACATTTTCATCACGAAGTCCTCATGGACAACATTGAATCTTGAAATGAATTCAATGAACCATGGTAATTTAGAATGTGCTTGTCCTAATTTGGATCGTGGAATTCATTCAAATGGCCTAGGATACCATATAAACCTAATGGATAGAACCATCCTTCAATCCACGATTCTTCAAAAAATATCCATACTTCTTCTCTTCCTGACCTCCAAACTGGAACACGGACATGAAATTTTGAAAACACGTTACCATCATACCTCATTTCAATATCAATAAAGATGTCGAGTGACTCTTCAAATGATTTTAATTGATGTTGGATATCCTCACCTCCACAAATAGCATGTCACTTCAAATCCTCTAGAACAAGGCTTCATATCTTCATGGAGTTGCTAGATGAGAATAAGATCTTCAAAGAAATTCTCTCATCAAATCACTATAGCCAACCAACTAAATCTCAAGAATCAGACTTTTTCCCTGACAACACCACCAATTTGTTACCTCCTAAACATGCATTGAATGATATTCAAGCCCTTGAACAAAGTGAAACCCTAGGGGAACTTAGGAAGGTAGACTGGAAGGTTGAAGACTAAATATACATAAAATATATATTAATATTTAATAAAGTTCTTGTTTGATGATCTATACAATGTACAACAACGTGTATTAAATACACATGAAAGAGTAGAGTCGTGTATTTTTGTCTTAAAAAGACGTGACTTTACATTAAACGTATAATAATTACATTAATGATTTAATTTGTTAATTAATGACATTGCAATATATTTATGGTATATTACAAGTCATCCCTCTTTGCCAATGCTTCGTTCTCGAAGCATTAGCAAGGACGAATGTTTAGATCTAAACACCTCATCTTCCCAAGTGGCTTCATCTTTAGGTAGGTTCTTCCATTTGATCATATACTCATTAATTCTTCTAGAACATAGGAATTTGGTTCATACTTCAAGGATGCCTTCAGGAATTAAAATTAATGTTCCTTCTTCATCTAAAAGAGGCAACTATGTTTGTATATGGACGATAGGACCTAGTTTTTTCTTTAAACAAGAAACATGAAAAAAATCATGCAATTTCCATTTATTTGGATTATCGAGGGCATAAGAAAATTGTCCAATTATATTTTGAATTTGATAGGGTCCATAAAACTTAGGAGCCAATTTGTGTTTCTTGTAATTTTTAAGAGAATCCTTCTTGTAACGCTGCAATCAAACAAACACCCAATCACTTGTCGTAAATAATTTGTCAGTTCTTCTTTTTTCATCTTGTTTCATTCAGTTCCTTTCTTGTTCGAGGTGGGATTTAAGAGTGTGTAGAACTTCATTCGACATGGTTAGATAGTCTTTCAAAGCAGGAACCTTAGAATTGATAACATACTCCTTAATAGAGGGAGGCGGATAACCATACCTTGCTTCAAACGGGAACATTTTTGTTGAGGTATGATATGTACTATTGTACCATCATTTTGCAAGATGTAGCCAATTGATCCATTGTGTCTGATGATCATTCAAAATATTCCTTAGATAACCTTTGAGGCATTTATTAACCACTTCAGTCTGGCCATTTGTTTGGGGATGATATGAAGTACGCATGGTTAAGGATGTCCCCACCTAACAAATTAGTTCCTTCCAAAAATTGGTAGTAAACTTGGGATCCCTATCGCTTACGATAACTTTGGGAAATCCAAGAAGTTTAAAAATATTTTTAACATAGCTATTAGTGACTTGGCTAGCCTTGGCCTTTGAAGAGATCCCGACAAAGTGGGAATATTTGGTTAATAAAGTCCATCGATATTTCAGACCATTTTTAGGTTGGGATATGAAGGGGTTGAAGAAGACCTGGAGGAGCAAAAGTTTCAAACTTTTGTCATTGACAGGTGTCACATTCTGCCACATATTTTTGAATCTTGGATCACATACCTTTCCAAAAGAAGGACTGGTGTATATTGTAGTAAGTTTTGAAAAACCCCACATGGCCTGCTGATGGAGAATCATGATTTTATTTCAAAACTTGGAGTTTGAACTTGGAAGAGTTGGGAAAAAATATTCGTTGTTTGTACCATAGTATGTAATTCTCCCAAGTGAATTTAGGATTTGCAGTTGGGTTGCCTTCGACTTCTTCTATTAGCCTTCTTATTTTTGGATTTTTGATATACTCAGTTTGAAATTCTAAGATCCATTCAGGAGTGATGATGGGCATAACGCATAGAATAACATCATTATCAAGTTTCCTTGATAACTCGTTTGCAACCACATTCTCTTTCCCTTTTTTGTAAAGAATATCTAAATCAAAGACCTGGATTTTGCTCACCCATTTTTTCTTCTTTGATGAAAATTTTTTCATAGTTAAAAAATAATTCAAGCTATTGTGGTGCGTTTTCACGAGAAATTTCATTCCCAACAAGTATTGTTTCTACTTAACCAAAGCATGCATAATTGCCAACATTTCTTTGTCATATATTGATTTTGTTTGCTTCCTTGGTTTAAATTTTCGACTCTTGAACGTGATGGGATGATGATCTTGCATAAGTACAACACCTAATCCATCTCCTGACGCATCACATTCAAGGAAAAATTATTTGGAGAAATCTGGTGTTGACAAAACTAGAGTGGATTTCATTAAGAGCTTCAACCTTCTAAAACATGCTTCAACTTCATCATTCCACTTAAATGCATCTTTCTTCAATAATGTTGTTAATGGGGCTACAATTTGTGCATAGTTTCGAACAAATCTTTTGTAGTACCCGGTAAGACCCAGGAATCCTCATAATGATTTGATTGATTTGGGGCTAGGCCACATTGTAATTTCCACAATTTTCTTCAGATCAACCTTGATTCCTTCATCTGATATGACATGTCCCAAAAATACTATCTCTTTTTGTCCAAAACTGCATTTGGATTTGTTAGCATAGAACTTATTCTCTTGAAGGATTTTTAATACTGTCTCAATGTGCTTGAGGCGTGAGTTCTAGTTCTTGCTATAAACAAGGATATCAACGAAAAATACAAGTACGAACTTTCATAGGTACAGACGAAATAAATCATTCATCCCTACTTGGAAGGTAGCAGGAGCATTGGATAAACCAAAGGACACGACACAAAATTCATATAGCCCTTCATGGGTACATAAAACAGTTTTGGGAATGTCTTCCTCTCGAATTCTTATTTGGTAATAACCTAACTTTAGGTCTAGCTTGGAGAAATATTTAGCGCCATGGAGATCGTCTAATAACTCATCCACAATTGGAATTGGAAATTTATTCTTTATCATAATTGTGTTTAATGCTTGGTAATCAATACAGAGTCTATATGATCCATCCTTTTTCCTAACAAGTATGACCAGAGCTGAGAAATGACTCTTGCCTTGTGTAATAACACCACAGTCCAATAATTCTTGAACCAAGTGCTCAATTCTGGTCTTATGTTGGTGTGACTGTTTATAAGATTTTTTTTTCTAATTGGTGTGGAATCGGGGATTAATTCTATGATGTGATCTCTAGAATGAGGTGGAGGAAGCCCATGAGGAAGTTCTTGAAAATTGTTGTTATATTTTCCAAGAATTTGATCTAATTTATTGGGATCATCACTTTTTTCCTCCTTGGTAGTAACCTCTATTGCATAACACTGTAAGAAATAAGCCAGAGCTCCCTTTTTAATAATGTTTTCCATCTTCTTGGATGAGACTATTTGTGGGGGAGGATAGTTAATTCCATGTAGTTTGTACTTTACCCCATTTTGATAAAACCTTATAAATTTCTCTTGTAAGTTTAAATCAACAATACCAAGCGTAGATAACCATTAGGCCCCCAAGACAATATCTACCCCTCTGATTAGCATAACATACATAGGGGATTTTACTTTGTAATCACTCATGGATATTTCTACCTTGTGGCATTTCCCATCACATGACGTAGTCCTATTTCCTGGGATGGAGACTTGAAATTCAGAGGTAGGATGAATGAATATGTTTAATTTCCTTGCCATAATTGTATCTATAAGGTTATGTGAATTGTGACTATCAATGAGCATTGTTACTTTAGTTTTATTAACATAGCCATAAACTTTCAGAGTTTGGGTCTGGGAAATCGTTGTCATTGCAACAACAAAGAGTGTCAGATTTGCGTTTTGATTCCCTAACTCATGGGGATTTCGCTAGTCTTCATTATTTATTTCTGCATCGGATGAAGATGTGTCCCCTGCTTCTTCATCCTTGTCATTGTCACTCTTGTCTATTTCACAATGAAAAAACTTTTTGTCTTTGCACTTATGGCCTAGTTTCCAATTAGGTGCATTACATTTAAAACATCGGTCCTTAACCTTATCTTGTCTCGTGTCTGGTGGCGATGTCCTTTTGTGAGGGGGGATGTATTTGGATCTAGAGTCTTCGAGTGAGTGCCATGTTGTCTTTTGATATAATTTAAGTTTCTTTTCAATGATTTTAGCTTTCTGGCAAGCTTGCTAATCGATATGCTTAATGTCAAGTAATTCGAGCTCATTTCGAATATTTTCCTTCAATCCTGATAAGGCTATTTGAAGTAGCCAATCTTATGATATATTAAGGACACGAGTGGCTAACACATGTAAATCCTGGAAAAATTCTTCGATCGTACCAAACTCTAGTAATCGGGCGAGTTTAGCAAAAACCCATTTTTCTTCTGTGTTGAGAAAATGTAGGAAGAAGTTTTTTTTTAATATAACCCAGTCTCTTGCTAGAGATTTGGATTTTTCTCTCCACCATAGGAACTAGTCATACGCAAAGTCCTTCATATGTATAGATGTGACATTGATTTTTTCTTCATCATCAACAATCTGGTAATACCTGAAGTATTGCTCAATTTTATTTACCCATTTTGTTGCCTCTCTTGCATCCGATCCATCAAATTTTGGGACAATAACTTTTTCTTTGGGCATGCCATTATTAGACGTCCCAATGTTGGGCGAGTAATGTGATTGGTGAGGCCCCCACTGCAAAGTTGAGTTACCTGGGCTTCTACTTCCGTTTGTGATTGATTCAAGCTCTAATCTCATGTCATGGCAGTTTTTGTTACATTCTGTCAGTTCTTCGTTTAGTTTGCCAATTTTGGCATCAACGAAGTACTTATTTGATTTATAAGGCCTGTGAAAAACTCTTTAGAGTTTTTGCTTAGCTCCATCGTAGAGGAAGTGTTGTCCTCCGTCTTTTTCTCAGCTTCTCCTGGATTTCTCCTCGTGCCACTCATGTTGAGTTTGATGAAAGCAAGATATTTATTATATTTAATATTCTAATGTATATTTAATATTTTAATATTAAATATATTTAATATTTAATATTAAAATATTAAATATAGGGTATGGGGTTTTTAGGGTTTGGACAACGAATATCGTGGAGGAGGTCAAAGGGATCCGCGGGGAGAGGATGGAGAATAAATGAATGAGAGTGGAGAGTTGAAGACGTTGGGGTGAAGTGTAATATCCCCAGGCAGAGCCCCAATTGTAATTATGAATTGTAAATGTATTGGATAGGCTGGTGAGCTGAGTTATAATAAGCTAGGAGGATTATGTGGTGATTAGGCCAGAGAGCCTAGATGAAAAGACTAGTGAGCCTACTATTGTATATGTGTAAATGCTCATATATTTAATATAATTACATCGCTGCGAGTAGACCGACCACGAAGAAAGAGTGATGGGGGACTAAGCTTCCATAAGGTTGGGTAAGGGAGAAGAGGCTAGAAGGTTGGAAATAGGGGCTAAGCTTAGGGGCTTAAGTCCTTGAGAATAATATTTTATTATTATTCCAAACGTTGTGTAAAAGACATGTTTTAATCCTAAGTTAATAGGAAAGGGAACGGGTGCGAAGTGGAATGCATGCGGCTGCAGCAAGACAGGTGTTGACCTGGGCGCATGCAGTTATAGCTGAGAAATACAACATTGTTGAGGGGGTCCTGTCCATTCTTCCATCCTTCGCCTGAACTCGTTGGCCTCCATCTTCAACCTCTGTCATTTTCTTGACACGCATCTTGAAAACAGTAAACTGTGAGTTGATCTGTGTCTTCTATGGAACCCGACACTTGGGTAGTTGCCTGAGCCGTGATGTGTCTTAGCGTCTGGGCATTGCCATTTTCAGATCGATAACCGATTCCAATTTTTGTCATCACCTGTATGCTAGTTGAATGTTGTTGTCGTATTTCTTAGGAGCTGAATTGAAGAAGCAGGTTGTCAAGCCTATGAGCAACTCTCTCAGGTGAGAGAGTTTGTTGAGAAAGAGTTTGTTGGGAAGTGATTTCTCCTGGAAGAGAGTCTCGTAGCAGCTACAATACTCTGATACTTCTGGTCTAGCCTGTTGCTGAAGCCCAAGGTAAGGGAGGTGTACTAGCCGATGGAATTGTATTAGTGAATGTGTACCCTCCTGGGGTGGAGCAGGCATGTGGAGAATGAGAGTCTGTGGATTGTGGGCGTAAGTGGCTCATGGGATAAAAGATCCTTCCTGTTGTTTTGTGCAACTTTCATGTTGTCCTTGCCAAGCCTAGAATTCCCTTGCATGGTGGAGTTTAGTCCCGGCTCGAGGGTGACCCATTGCTGATCGTGATGAGGAGTGTGGTCTAAGGCTAGGAAGTTCATGGAAGGCCTGCACGTAGTTGGTGGTTTTAATCCAGTTAAAAGATAAGTATCACTTCCGTGCTCAATTATATATGTTATGCATGACTGTGATTCTTAAATGTTATCATGTATTCTGTTGCATGTTTGTATTACTGTTAATTCTAGTTGAGTCTGTATGGTAGAAGTAATTATGTGTTAATTGTTCTAAATTCATTAAAATGCATGTTATATATATATATGTTCCGCGGTGGCATTGCTCAGCCTGTTGGTGGATGGGGATGTTACAAATTGGTATCAAATCTAAGTGAAGTGTCAGAGAAGTGGCGTTGCCCATCCTATTGGTGGCTGGGGACGTTACATTTTGGTATTAGAGCTAAGGTTTCAACACTGAGCTTGGATGGGCTATGTTAGTGGTAGTTGAAGCTAAAGTTTCGGAAAAGAATTGTTGTCGGAATGGACAAAATTCAAGTTCATAGCCAAGGTTTCAAAAAATGAGCCTGAATGTGCTAGATAAGTGGTCATTGGACCCAAGGTTTCAAGAGGAAATTGTGTATGGAGGACCAATTTCGAACCTCAGAACCTTTCTGAGTGCCAAGAAGTTACCTTGGTCATGTTATGTAGCTCAAGAGGAGTAGTGGTGGCGTAAAACCACGACAGAAGTAGTATTGGGCCGCAGAGTAATGTGGACCTTAGGATCTATTCAGGAGAAGGAGAATCCTTCACGACCGTCATATCTGGTAATGTTGCGAGGCATTTAGCTGTGAATTCCTTTGGAAATCCGCAGAGTAATAGAGTATATTCTGCATCGTAGAAGTTGTTCGGAAGGAAGGGAAATCCCTTACAACCATCAGATCTGGTGAAGGTGCAGAAGAGTTAACCCGGAAGCCCTTCAGACTTCGCGACTTCAGTGAAGTCTGATGCCAGAAACAAGAGAAGGGTCGAAGCCCGAAGCTCCGAAGTCCCAGGAGATATCTACACCATAGATCTGGGGAGAAGCTTGACTGTTAGATCTCACGACAGATCGTAACTTCAAAGTTTGGCTATCGGGAGAAGTGGGATGTGTTGATGAAAAAACTTCCGAAGTTCGAAGTTCTGAAGTGAAAGGGTAGACATGGTGGGGTCGGATGACATCACCGAGGTGACGTGGACCTTTCTAGGCATACAATGTGCCACCACCTGAGTTGGTGAAAGCTATACTAGGTGGGCACGGAGGGTAGAGAAGTCCGGAAGTTCATAATTCGAGAGATTGGAAGGAAGCAAGCATGAAAGCTTCCGGAAACCGAAGTTTCGAAGCTCCGGAGTAGTGTGGCATGATGATGTCACTTGGATTGACTTGGACACTTGGGTTGTGTGCCACGTGTCAGTGGGTTTCGAACCCATGGAATATTGAAATGCTAGTTGGAATATGACACATGTCACCCATCTGATTGGGCCACGTGTCAGTCGCTAGTAAACAGCCACACGACACTCTGTATGAGCATGGTTAGTGGGACCCAAGGTTACTTAATGTAGTTAAATATCGGACGACCCACACTAGCGTTGATCACGATACATCAAGATCGACGACCAGGAGGCATTGCGAGGACCCAAGTTGCATGAAAGTTAACTCTCCAAGAGGTTCCACAATCCAAACCACAGTTGACAAGGAGTGTTCAGAGATTAACAGTTTGGGGTATTAGGGGTGTGCGGATGCGAAACCCTCTGAAGTCCCGAAGTCTCAGAACTCAGACACCATAAGTTCCATAGTGAGTATCAACGGTCAGACGCTGAGTAGTAGTGGATGGTTAATCCTCCCTACTTTGCGAGTTCGTTAATTCAGAACTCAGAGGGTATGTTGTGTTGTGCTTTGAAAAATTCTGAAGCCGAAGGCCCGAGTAAGTTCCCAACTGTTAGCACTTGATCACAGTCGTGGTCCCATCTGAGTTAAGGACTCAAGGAAAACGGGGGCTAGTTCCCAAAAACTGTGTTAAAGAAGGGAAAAGGGGTTAGGAAGGAAGTAGGTGGGTTTCATCTGGTTCGAAACCGCATCAAAAGAATATTAAAGACCTAGGAACTTTATGATAGGGTCTATCAAATATCTAAGAGCCATTAGCTTAGAGAAAAGAGATCATTGCACAAGAAGTGCATCGGAGAAGAAGCACAAGTTTTAAAGGATCATAGCTTTCTGCTCAAGGCTCAGAATTGAGCAAGGAAGCCGTGATTGGAAAGGTCTCAGAAAGAGGATTCCAGATGTAATGGTTACATTAAAACAGAAAAAGTGCTAGAGATGTCTTCAGATAGAAGAAAGAAGGAAGAAGGAGAGGGAAAATTATTTATTCTACATCAAATATTTTTCAGAAGTCATTGGATCAGATGTTAGGTTCGATAAGCAGCATGGAAACCCCAAATGGAATTCTTGTTTGGGGAAGACAATCCAGGTGACAATCTTTGCACATCAAATGTGAATGCTAGGTAGAGAAGAGAGTAGAGAGGATTGTATGAACAAAGAAGTTGTCGATGCTGAAGACCATGTACATAAGCACTTGAATTAATATAAGAATGCTTTGGTCCAATTTTATGGTGTATTATGGTTGTTGTATGTATCAATTGAATGAATTCCTGCAAGGAGTGCAGCAAAAAGCCCGCAAGGAGTCCATCGACAGATTTTGGGTTTACCTCAGAAAGCTCGGGAGAGATACCGTGAAACTTATACCAATAGAAGTGCAAGGGTAGCACAGAGTCGTGCAAGGTGTGCACAGGCCAAGTTAAGTCTTAGACTTATCCAACCTGAGGGAAGGAGGTTGAAGAACTTCTATTGCGAGTAGTGCACAGAGTTGGAGTTCCAGATAGCCAAGGGTTATCGTGAAGCCCGCAAGGAGTGTGAGCGAGATTCTTGAGAATCCTTGAGTTGCAGTGAGAATCAAGCTCGGGAAAGATAGAGTTGTCAAGTGTTCAAAGGAAAGACGAGGGTTGAAGTCGCCTCGTGGAAAACAAGTTCATAAGGGTTGACACAGAGTTGGACAGAAGAAACCTGTCAAGAATCTCAACGAACGATAGAGATCCCTGGGGGGAGAGAGGTGCTGACAGTCACGCACCGTTAGATCCAGTGAATTCATGAGGAAGATAAGAGTCGAGAGTCATTTAACACTTCAAAGCTTAGGAGGAATAGTTTGGGTCGTCGGTCTGAAAGCAGATCTGACCGTCAATCTCCTTCGTTGGGGAGAAGGTTTCGAGTATCAGAAGGAGGGAGGTGAGTAGTCTTCCGACAGCGTGAAGTGCAAAGTCCTGAAGCGCGTGGGAGTTGGACCCCAGGTCATAGCTGGAGGTCACCTCGTCGAAGGTCAAAGGAACAGAGCTAGCACGTGCTAGGCTCTTCGTTCAGAGTTCATGGATCGGGAGAGTCGAGGTTGACTCCCAGCGAAACACCCAAAGTTTGAGATCGCAGAGTGCCTTTTGGATAGGTGTGTGGTCATAGTCAGTGGTCACGTAGAGGAAGCTTGTGCTCGCCGCTAGTTCACATAGGTGAGGTTTCGCGTAAGGACTTGTGGATTTGTTTCATGGAGGTTCTAGTAGGGACCTAAAGAGATGCTCCAGCTTCGAGAGTTTGAAGATCCATTGACCGGGAGGTCAGCACACCCCGCTGAGGTGGGGGCACTGCGTCAAAAGTGCTTAGGACAAAAATAGGCATGTACAGTGACTACAATGAGAGCACAAGAAGATCCAGGAATATGGGAAGAATTGTAGACTTCTGGGATCAACAAGGAAACGTTTTATAGGGAGAAAGAAGTTGTTGTAATTTTTGTGGCAACAAGTATGTTATGGCTTGTTGGGTCAGCGAGAGGAAAGAATGCTTGCATGTTTGCAAGTGTTGTTGGTGATGTTATTGCATAAGGATGGAAGCAACAGAGAGATGAATTGTTGGTTATAAGTTTGATAAAAGAAACATGAAATCGTATACTGCCATCAGACATTCAGGTAGTATAAAATTTATTAATGGCAGTCATGCAGGTATGAGTTTTTTATTACTCTTTTTGCTTAATTGTTGAAAGGAAATTTAGGTAAGAATTTCCTCAGCCAGAGTTATTTTATAAAATCACATGATTATATTATTGAATGCATACCACTGGATGTGGTAAAGGCTGGAGGCTTGTATTAATTCAAAGCTTCTTATCTTTGAATGCACACACTGACATATGAGAATCTCATGTTAATTTGGTTGTGGGGTAATAACCAAAGAATTAAAAGATAAGAACTTGTTATAGGAATGAATGTCAGTAAGCTAGTCATGTATGAGACCAGTACCTGGTTGGATATGGCAAGGTATGGATATGGAAAGGTTATGAGCCACACAGGTACTAAAAGTTTTCTACCTCTAAATAAAACCTGGGCTGCAAGCTTTTTTGTTAACACTAATTAACACCACATAATTATATTTTTGGTGTAGTGTTCAGGTGGAAAAGGAAGGCATCCAATTAATTGAGAAGACAATAGGAAGTGTGTGGAGAATGTGTCAACACATTGGCCAGAATTCCAACTCATGGATGGTGGCATACATGACTGAGATAAAGAGCATTATGTAATCCAATGCAAGGTGCACTGATTAATTATGCATTGAGAATTGCACTCATGCATTAGAATTGTGTATTAAAATCATTGATTGAATGTGTTTTGTAAGTACATGGATATATATTATTGCATGGAAATAATTGTTACGAACAACTAAGATGTTGTTAACTCACGAAGTTGAGGACATTTCAGGGAGGTTTTAAACATTGCAACAGGAAAGTTGCAAGTCAAGTAGTCATGTGAGCATTCACTACAGGAAATTTTCTTGTTCAAAAAAAGAAGTAATGAACTTACATCTAGTACTGTGAACATGCATATGCATAGAATGACGAGTTATTCTATTTTATTAAATTGTTGGGTAATTGTGATTGAATTGCTAGGTGCAGGAAATTCTAAGTTCACTACATATGGTTCTGTACACATTGCAATTGAATTATGATGTACAGGAAATACTGACAATTGTTGGCAGTATGCAAGATGAAGCCTTGCAGGAAAATGGTATGCAGTTTGGTACTTGTGGAAAACCACAAGGAAGGTTGCAATCTTAATATGGCAACAACCAAGAAGAATTATGAAATGGAATTTCATGTTTTGGGGAAAAAAAAAAAGTTGAATTCCTTTTTTGAACTATGTTGGAATCCCTAAATGAATTCTTTTATGTTCTCTCCTGATAACTGCATGTGGGCGATGCAGATGAGATGATGTTGATTAAAGTGGAATGTTGACTACAAAGAGTAGCTCAGGGAAGATGTCGATTGGAGACCTCTAAGGGTAGTTGGAACTCCTCGAGCCATGGTGCTCTAAGACTTCCGGTCCGACCTGTTGTTGAAGCCCAAGGAAAGGGAGGTGTAACAACTGATGGACTGTGTGACAGTGAAGGTGCACACTCTTGGGGTGGGACATGAATGTGGGGAAGAGAGACCGTTGGTTGGAGTGTTGTTGGGGTTTGTTACCTTGGCCTAGACCATGTTGATATGGAAGTCTTCTCAATCAAAAGATAAGTATCAATTCTCTATTCATTGTATGCTATGTATCTCGTAATTTGTATACAGGTTATAATGTTATTAGAATTGTCTGTATATATATTGCATGTATGTTCTAATGTTGCTTCCGAATGAATAGGTGTACGAGCATAGTGTTTACGTTTGTGGAGTCATAGCACTGCTGAGAGTTTATCAATGGATGGAACATCGTGGATCTACAACCATTCAGTGCTTTCAATGAGGTTTAATTGAAGCATGTAACAAGGAACAATAAGTTGAATGCTTTTCTAAAGAAACTCTATGGAATAAAGCAATTGAGTTTCAACTGCAGTATGGATACCAGAATTGGTGCTTGAAAGTAAAGCACCATGGGGATAATGAGCTTCCAATAGCTAAAGCTTGGAGCTTTTGAAAAAATTTTGAATTATATATGTATAAACAAGTTGCACTGAGGACGGTGAAAAAATAAGGGGAGGGGATTGTAATATCCCCAGGCAGAGCCCAAGTTGTAATTATGAATTGTAAACGTATTGGATAGGTTGGTGAGCCAAGTTATAATAAGCTAGGAGGCTTATGTGGTGATTAGGCCAGAGAGCCTAGATGCAAAGAACAGTGACCCTACTATTGTATATGTGTAAATGCTCATATATTTAATATAATTACATCGTTGCATGTAGACTGACCACAAAGAAAGAGTGATGGGGGACTGATCTTCCACAAGGCTAGGTAAGGGAGAAGGGGCTGAAAGGTTGGAAAGAGGGGCTTAAGTCCTTGAGAGCAATAATTTATTATTATTCCAAAAGCTACATGAAAGACATGTTTTTATCCTAAGTTCCTGGGAAAGGGAATGGGTGCGAAGTGGAACGCATGTGGTTGTAGGAAGACAAGTGTCGACTTGGGTGCATGCAATTATAGCTGGGAAAACCAACAATGTTGAGGGGGTCCTGTCCATTCTTCCATCCTCCGCTTGAACTAGTTGACCTCCATCTCCGACCTCTACCATTTTCTTGACACACATCTTGAAACCAGCAAATCGTGAGCCAATCTGTGTCTTCTGTGGAACCCGGCACCTGGGTAGTTGTCTGAGTCGTGTTGTGTCTTAGCATCTGGTCGTTTCCATTTTGGGTCAATAACCGATTCCTGTTGTTGTCGTCACCCATATGCTAGCTGAATGTTTTTGTAGTATTGATTAGGAGATGAATTGAAGAAGCAGGTTGTCAGGCCTGTGAGCAACTCTCCCAAGTGAGAGAGTTTGTTGGGAAGTGAGTTCTCCTGGAAGGGAGTCTCATAGCAGCTACAGTACTCTGAGACTTATGGTCCAGTCTGTTGTTGAAGCCCAAGGTAAGGGAGGTGTACTAGCCGATGGACTTGTATTAGTGAAGGTGTACCCTCCTGGGGTGGAGCAGGCATGTGGGGAATGAGGGTCTGCGGGTTGTGGGCGTAAGTGGCTCCTGGGATAAAAGATCCTTCCTATTGTTTTGTGCAAGTTTCATTTTATCCTTGCCAAGCCTAGAATTCCCTTACCCGGTGGAGTTTAGTCCCAGCTCGGGGGTGACCCACAACTAAGCGTGATGAGCAGTGTGGTCTAAGGTTGGGAGGTTCGTGGAAGGCTTGCATGCAATTGGTGGTTTTAATCCAGTTAAAAGATAAGTACCACTTCTGTGCTCAATTATATATGTTATGCATGACTGTGATTCTTAAATGTTATCATGTATTATGTTGCATGTTTGTATTACTGTTAATTCCAGTTGAGTCTGTATGGTAGCAGTAATTCGGTGTTAATTGTTCTAAATTCATTAAAATGCATGTTATATATATATATATATATGTATGTATGTATGTATGTATGTTCCGCAGTGGCGTTGCCCGACCTGTTGGTGGATGGGGACATTACAAATTGGTATCAGAGCAAAGTGAAGTGTTAGAGCAGTGGCGTTGCCCGACCTGTTGGTGGTTGGGGACGTTACATGAAGAAAGTTGATTGGGTGTTGGAAGTCGAAGGGAGGGGAGGAAAGGGTCGAATGGAGTGCAGAAGGGGAGAAATCGAGGGTGAATGCAGGTCGGTTCGAGGACGAAGGGAGGGAGGTTTGGAGGTCGAATTTTGGGAGCAAGGAATGATAGGATACGAGGGATTTTGCAGAAAGGGAGGGAGAAATCGACATGGAGGAGTGGAAAAGGGTGTGGAAAAGAGTGCAGTTTTGGAGGGAGAATGGAGGAGTATGAAGTGGACAAGGGCGTCGACGAGCGGTGGGAGGAGTGCGTGGGAGAGGGGTTTGCGTGGGGATGAAGAGAAAGAAGGGAGCGTGGGGCAGCAAAATGGTGGAGGTGAGAGAGCGTGGGAGTGATGCATGAGAGAGGGGGTACGTGGGGAGTTTGGAAGAGCCGGTGCAGGTTGTGGATGGGCGAAGTGGACGATGAACAAAATGCATTGTTGGACAAGGGACAAGATGCATGGATGGGCGTGGGTTTTTGGAAGATGAGGAAAGGAACGCTCTGATAGCAACTGGAATGTTGAAGATTAAATATACATAAAATATATATTAATATTAATAAATTCATTGTTTGATGATCTATACAATGTACAACAACGTGTATTAAATACACGTGAAAGACTAGAGTCACGTCTTTTTGTCTTAAAAATATGTGACTTTACGTTGAACATATAATACTTACATTAATGATTTAATTTATTAATTAATGACATTGTAATATACGTATGGTATATTACATAGATTGTTCATGTTCTAGGGCTCCCTTCCTAGTCATATCAACCATCAATATGGTCGTGAGCCCTATTTTCCACCTAGGAAAAAGGCTCCCCATCAATGATGTAACAAAAAGGCAATGTAAGCCTTGTAACCCTACCTCAAAAGTGTGTCAAGTGTGCCCAAGTGGAACCTCATGGTGAGATGTGCCTTCGAAAAACCAAATCATCGATGCTTCTCCACACCTTTGTCCTTGCCTCAAATGATGACTTGTGCTTGGGCAAAATAGAACAAATTGCATAACCTCCAAGTGTCTCCTGCAACCTATAACTATGACTAAACTCCATGAATCTCTCGTTGAGCTGCTGAGAGAAGAAAGGCCCATGAACATTCAAAATGAACCATGCATTTTCAAGGGATACCAGGAACAATTTTCTTTGGAGATTATTTTTTGTATGGAATGTTAAGGAGGATATTGTTGTAACTTGAATATTTTACTTAAGGGGGTGGACTTTATTATTTTAGCCTGAGATCTTTTGTTGAAGAGAGAAGGGAGAAGTATTATTTTCCGAAGGGTTCATCCAATGTGCTTCTTATACATATTCTACATTTTGGCAATCATATTGACTCATGGATGCTTTTGATGAGGATGAAAGATTGGCTCTTCAAAAACTCTGGGAAATTTGTGAGAAGAAAGATGTTATTTTATAGAAATCTCATAAAACCCCTTATGATGAAGTTGCTTCCTTGCATCCTATTAATGAGAAGCATTGTCATGTGGTGCCATGTTGCAGACTAATGTTGTTAAGTGGAAGAATGTTAACAATACACTTAATGAGTAGGTTTTCTCTTATCTGTCTCTAATACTCAACTTTGTAATAAAATTGTTTCTTTACAGGGTACTAATGTAGTCAACACAACTATATTGTTTAATTTCATTACAGGGTACTAATACTAGTCATCAAAACTCCATTAATCAACATAACTCTATTGTTCAACATTATGATCAGTGGGTAGAAGAAGACTAGTGCTTCCATAATTTGTGTGTGGAAGAAGACTAGTCTTGTGAGTGGAAGAAGACTAGCCCTTCCATAATTTGTGTTGCCTCAAAATGAATATTAAAGAACCAAGTGAATTAAAAGGTACGAATGATCAATTAAAGGTTGGTGTTTGAAACTTGAATTGTTATTTTGACAAAAATTATAGTTGTATCACTTGTATTTCAAGTATGATGTACAGACAACTTAATAGTTGGAATATGCATATTAATAAGATGGAATTAAAAACTTTAAATATTAAAGGTTATCAAAACTCATGAATGTATTAAAGAATGCGAAAGAGGAACATAATACGTTACAAAAATATACTTAGTGTTCTTTCAAATGCTACTTCCTCTCTTCTTCTCATGCAACATTAGTTACTCATGAACAATCTTCTCATGAAGAATCTTCTTTTGAGTTTGAGAAACATACTAAAGACTTGCAACATTAGTTAGTCATGAACAATCTTCTTTTGAGTTTGAGAAACATACTAAAGGATTTGTTTCTAGATTACTCCATTACATGAGATATATAAGTGGACTTGGTAGTTACTCATGAACAATCTTCTTATGAAGAATCTTCTTTTGAGTTTGAGAAACATACTAAAGGATTTGTTTCTAGATTACTCCGTTACATGAGATATACTACAAGTGGACTTGGTAAACATGGACATCATAATATAACATTATGTTTTGGAGCCTAATGTTTGGAGTGAATGCTTCGCCCATCCTTAAAAGCACCATAGGACGTTGTGTTCCTACAAACGGGCGAAGCATTCCCCTGAAATGTCGAACTCAAAACCATCTCACTCAGTTACAAACAATGTTTTTTATGGACTCAAAACCATCTCACCAATTACAAACAAATTTTTTGTTAATTAAAAAAAATAAAAACAACTTGTAACCATGCAATGTTTTAAATTTTAAAATAATCAACATGCTCTAAACTTTATTGCAATGTTTTAAATTTTAAAATAATCAACATGCTCTAAACTTTATTATTGTACCATTAATCACCTTAAAAAATAACATAAAATATTATATAAATATAGAGAACTTTATTATTGTACCATTAACTACCTTCAAAGAAATAACATAAAATATTATATAAATATAGAGAGCTATTACACATAGGAACATGCCACTAGTATAATGCATTCCAATTAACAAACCAAGAAAAAATTAAAGTGTGTTGTTTTAACTCATTTTAACATAAGAAAGAGGTTACGTTCAAAGTACATTGCTAAGTGTGATGTTTTAATTCATTTTTCCATAATAAAGAGCTTAAGTTCAATGCACATTGCTTCTTCGGTCCCCACGTGAAGCTTCCTAGTGCAAAGTATTGATAAAAAAAGAGATTTCAAAAAGGAACTTGCAGGGTCAGAACTTTCTTCATATTATATCTTCTATTTGTTTCTTTATTATCATTCTTTTCTTTAAATTCGGACTTTGACTTTCAAATTCAAAAAATTTCTTTAAATTCAGATTTTAACTTAAAAATTCAAAACTTTATTCTTCTGTTCTCATTTCATCATTCTTTTCTTTTAAATTTTAATTTTAACTTTAAAATTCAAAACTTTGTTCTTCTGTTCTCAGCAAATATATTTATGTTGATACTCACCTTTCACAGGCTGAGAGCAACACCAAAAATGTATAGAGAAATAGTATATAGCCATACATTAAAGTTTCCAAAGTACAAAAACTAAGCCACCCATCGTCATTGAAAACAGGGAGAATAAAAACTTAGGCTTACTTTTCGTACAAACGGAGGGGTAAAGCTTACAGTTTTCATAGCATTCTAGTATGGCACTTGGCACTTTTGGTTTCTAGGAGAAGAAAAGAGATCTCAAATTTTAAGGCTTTCATCCCAAACTTGTTTCTTAAAGTTAAAATTCTATATACAAACCTTAAATACGTTTGAAGATTAAGAATATCAAACAAAGCCCAGGATATTGTACAGTTCAGACTCAATACCATATCATGTCTGATGTTTCAAAAGTGTGGACTGAGTTTTGAAGATCAAGAATATGAAACAAAGCCCAGGATATTGTACATCTCAGACTCAATACCATATCATGTCTGATGAACAAGTGCGGACTGACAAGAGAGCCTTCTGCATTTGATGTCCACTTATTGACTTCAAGCCTTTAGGATAGTGACCTATTCAAGTGAACATTTGTAATAATAAATCAGAACTCCGGATCTAGGAAAAAAATAGGAGCAAGTAGAGTCCAAACATATAAGCCTGCAGTAATCGAAGCTGTGCAAATACGGACCCAAACAGAAGGCAACCTACATCAACGAGTTCCTCAGTGTCCTTAGTTGAGCTTGTCCAACCAGTAAGAAGCATTGCAGAGTACACCATTGCAACTACAGAAATTTGGACACAGGCCTAATGAAACAAGTATCATAAGCAGAGGCCATGGGAGTGTGATCCAGTGGCAAGCAGCGAGGTACAACATGCATATGCAGGCACAGACATTTAGTTTATAGCTGTTTTCTAGCTAGTAAAATTAAGATGATTACAAATATAGCTCATACACAATCAATATGATGTCTGCAACAATGCTTTCTAATCAATAATGTTAACTAAAAAATTTTACAATTTCTATTTATTTATCTTGTTATGGTTAGCATCACACAGCAGTTGGCATTGTTGAAATGCAAAGGGCAAAGGTAAGACTGTTTATTGAGTTAAATGTTTGTAAGGTTAGACATCCCTTATAATTTATTGACAAAACATAGACAAATAGAACTGAATGTTGGAGATACAGCTCCAACATCCAATCACAGTGGCAATCAGTTGTGTGCTGTCTATGTGAAATAAACATGCATTAGGAGTCCTAGGATAGGTGTCATTTAGATGAGAGTGAGTTCTGGTTCACAACCTGTTATAAAATACATGCAGCTTTTATTGCTTGTATTGAAATATTCTTGCCGTGATAATAAACTATTATAAAATAGATGCAACCTATTGCTTGTATTGAAATATTCTTGCCGCGATAATAAACTGTTATAAAAGACATGCAACCTATTGCTTGTATTGAAATATTATTGCCGTGATAATAAACTGTTTCTGAGTATTTTGTGCACATTTCATTTTTCGACAACTTCTCAATATTTCACACTGAAGACAGTAATCAAAATGGCATATACTCAACTGCAATTTGAATTTTGAAATAGTTCTTATGCTTCTCTTTAACGTCCCAATCCACCAATGGTTTTGTGGTTGTGGACCATGGCTTTGCAAGCATCCCACCGGGGTTCCAATCTCCCCGAGGGCATGTGCTTAAGCATTACACCTCATTGGCATTACAAGCAAGCTGTTATGTGTTCACCCTTCATGGGCCGTTCCACCTTGTACAAGTGTGACTGCATATAATACTTTCAATCTAGCTTGTGGAAGATTCACTTTCAATTGGAAAAAAATGTTCCAATCCAAACTGTGAGTGTCCTACCAAACTTATGTATCTCTCTTTGTGGGGAATTTGTGGTGCAGTTAAAAATGGCTGCGGTTTTTTAAGAAGGCAATGATTATAATTCGCCTCTTGCAATGTCTAAATATAATTGCTCTGATAAATCATGTTAGTTTCAGAATTGATAAAGAAGCAATGTCTAAATATAATTGCTCTGATAAATCATGTTAGTTTCAGAATTGATAAAGAAGCAAGGCAAATTGAACTCTGCCTAAAGCCTAAAGGAAGACCTGTTTCCTCATTTTTTTATAAACTAAACAGACTTCACGTTCATAATTCTAGCAATAATATATCAAGATGAATATGTTTCTCAAATCCTTCTCAGGAATTTATCAACAATTTAAATATGAGTACAACTAAAATAAAAAATTAATAATTATGGTACCTGAAGATGCAGTGCAATGATTGCAAAGGGCAATGCAAGAATCAATGTCATTAAAATAAAGAAAACATTCAAACTGCAGTCATGTCATCAAGGATTAAACCAATAGAAGAGTAACCCAGAAAATGCAAATGTCACTAGATATCAAACAATAAATACGAGCAATGCTATGTATGACCACAATTAACATAAATACAACATAAATGTTCAACTACAACATTTTTTTTTTTAAGTACAATGGATAGGCCGAGAAAGAGATATCAATCAAGTTCCACTGTAAATAAAAAGAAATCAATAGTATAAACTTCAGATCATCAGACAAATGAAAAAGAAGTACAAACTGGAGCTGTTCATCATTCACAACCCATGCATCATTCCAAGTATGCGTGAAGTCTAGCAATATAATCATTTGAACCAACAAAAATAGACTAGAACTAAACTTTGACAATGTCTCTGTCATTGACCGAGTTACAGATGTTAGCTTTATACATCATCAGTATGGCAGAAACATATTGAAAATACAGCAATAGTTCTAACATCTATTATCTGCTCAATGAAATAAACATTTGTTGATGCAGTATGAATAAATTAGTCAAACTGATGGAACTGAAGTTCATTCTAATTGGTATTGGAATTTCACCAGAGTACTTACCATTAACACCAATGACAGAATTGGGAAGGGAACACATCAAGACTACCAGCAACGCCCAACAAATGATCTTCACAATCCATCCACCATGGTGCCAGCCATCTCAAATGTCTTTTCGAGTCTTCATTCCAATCATCATGACAGCAAATAGTGAAAAACAAAAGGTTTCCCAGACTCACACGTAATACACCACTTGTCCAAAACCATTCTTTGGTAGGGGTGTGAGCAAAATGATTGATCCCTGCAAAATTCAATAGAATCAATTCTATCAATTAATCTTTCCATGATCTAGCAGCAACTCACAGCAGTTCATACAATAGTACTCTCACAGCTAGTTTTGTGCAGAGGTTAAAATCCCAGCCAGCAGGCATACCAAAAATCATATAGACTCGAGGATAAAGGAATGCAACGAAGAAGACAGTACTTTGTGGGTGAATATTTAAATGCAAAACAGACCCCCTCACATACCACTTCCAACTTAGAATACAAAGATGTCTTGTGAATTGGAAAAAGAATCCTATGTGATCACAGGTCAAAGTAATTTTCATTCTGTGCAGGTTTCAGAAGGAAGAGAGACTTCTAATTAGCCTACCTAAAACAACTACTAAACCTTGTAAAATAATCAGTCAGAGATTGACCGACCTTGTTAATTCTTGCGGTTCTTGCTGGATAGAAATCAGTACTTCTATCCTGGAAAGTGGGATAACTTCCCCCAAAGTTTAGTTTTCCTACAAATAGAGTGTAATAGTTTTACTACGTTGGAGAACAATCAAACATTGTGGGTGCCATTCTGAGTTTATGAACAAAATGAATTTCAGTGACACAACAAGTTACAGAAAATTCAATTCAAAAGACAATAGCTTGAAACTGTGGGGAAATTTCCCAGGCCTCAGAACTGGGCTATCACTAACCTACTAAATAAATAGTTGTCTGTAGCTGCACCATGAAGAATGAACTTCCTTCAGCCTAGAAGAGGGGTATCTATTCCACCAACAGTTGCACCCAACCCCAGAGTATATCCAACAAATACGTTCAGGTCATCAGATGGGTGTGCGACAAAGTCCGTGCTGACTTCACTGCACGCCCATCTGACGACCCGAACATATGTGCTGGATAAGATTCACTGCACCCAACCTTATCCCTTCTGGAACTCATGCCGTAAAGGTCGGGCAGAGTCCCAACAGACCCAATGGGAATGGGATGTTGGCTATTGGCTTGACACTCCATAGACCTCACCAGTGAATACACTTATTTTAATGATGACTAGTATTTGCACTCTATGAAAATACATGGCTTGGCACGCTATAAGAAAATGGAAACTTCCCAAGCCACAGGGAGAACCTGAATGCCTAATAAACAGAGTTACATAGTTTCACCAGCTCAAAATCAAAATTTGTAAAGATCCAATTAGCTGAAGATAATGCACTTGTAATGCATTTGGTGGCATATAGCAGGACAACATAAGGCAAATGCAATCAGCTGGTATTAGGCTAAAATTTGAAAAGGAAATATACCCTAATTCCATCTGCTGGAAATATATGCTAAGGCATCGAATTCACCCAGCTGAAAATAAGCAGTGTACACTGTATATCATCATATTTCATTCTTTGGGAGAGAAATCTAGTGGAAAGGACCAGGATGTGAAATTTTGGATCAGAGAACACTCTTCCAATACAAAAATTCTCAGAACGTTGAAATAAAAGAAGACTTTCATAAAGTCATGCAGCTCAATTTTTTGTTGTTATCATTAGTCATATATAATTAACTTGCATCCTTTTCATTTCTCTTTTCAAATAAGATATAATTATCCAAGCTAGAAAAGAACGCTACGAATAAAGGATGTCATTAAAAAAAGGAAAAACATTTGCACATCTAACAATACTAATCTCTGGCTAACAATACTAACATTTGCACATCTAACAATAATAAGGGATGATACAGGTAAATACAATATTACATCAAAATCTGTGGACTGTAGTGTATGGGTAGCTATAGCCTACACTCTCAGGGAGGGTGATTTGGAAGTGCCCAGATTACTGGGACCACTATGTACGAAATCGTTATGAGCTAGACTATGATGAATGCAAAATTCATAAGTGACCAATACAGACCTCCCAAGCCACAGTGGAACATGGGTGCCTAATCCGGATGTGCCATGGATTTACATTTGAACCCCAGCTTCGCCAGCTCAAAATCAAAACAAAAACTATAAGGGGAGAGCCATGGAGGACCAAGGTTCAAGGCCAACCATCAGTTGCAGATTTATCATTTCGCAAGGACTTGGTGCAGAACAAAAAAATCAGCCTTTTAACCCAGCTTTTGTGCTAACACAATTAGCAGCAGAGGAAATATTTGGTAGTGAATCTAAGATCTTTGTGTGTGTGTGTGTGTTATAGGGCCTCTTATACACTGATGAATATATAGGGTTCCTACATATCAATGAATATGGTGTGTGGACTGCCAGTATATAATATTCTGCAGCCTGCATAAATATACAGTTCAAGTCAATGCACAGAGCAAAAACAAAATCCTCCAAAGCTGTCTGTGAAGCATTGGTCAGATGTTCAATACAATAACCCAACAACAATTGCCAATCATCTTAAAAAATTAAGAAATTGGGAAGGCTGTAGGTAGATTTTCAGGACATTTTATAGATGAAACTTGACAAATTGCCTACGATTCGAAGAACCTAAAAGGGGAGTTTCAGCTAAAAATCTTTGTATAGTGAAGTTTGGGGATGAGAAGAAGAACTTACATGGGATTTTCTCCATGGGAGGAGAAGCAACCTCCCTAAGAATCCATGCAATTGAGTGAAAATCCAAAGAGCCCACAATAAGCAAGGTGAACTGATCTTCGTGTGAGTGTTCCTGCCAGCAATGTCATAGATCACAACATCCACATGCCA
>SNQJ01S0089225.1:30064-53749 GCA_010110895.2 Picea sitchensis
CTTGCACATGTACACTAGTATGTGTAAGTTTTGGTTTGCTTGTTTATTGATAATCTTTTTGATTGGATATGAATGTATGAACCATGTGTCATTTCCCTTGTATTATAAATTACTACAACTTCGGGACGAAGTTTCTTGAAGGGTGGGTGTATGTAACAACCATAATTAACTCTTTAATTAGCATGAATAATAAACATTGGTTTAATAAATATTAGTTTAATAAATATTAGTTAATGAATTATTCAAATAGGTTTTATGAAGACTTTATTATAATATAATTGTTATTGGTAGTTGAAATAAATTATGGGAGGGATAAGGTGGTTGAGTGATTAATGAGGGGAAGGCGGTTGGATAAGGGGGGAGAAGGAATATAAGGCAAGGGAGAGGACTCGGGAAGGGGGAGGTCTTTTTGGTTGAGTGATATTTTTAATTTAGGGGAAGGTGAGAAATTTGGAGAGGGGGAAGGAGAAGGGAGAAAACAATTTGGACTGCATATGTTCTTCTTAAAACTTAGTTGAGGAATCTCACAGGGGCACATGTTGCTGAGAATTTTGGGCTCAAGGGCCAGGAAACCGTAAGGAATCCTCGGGCTAGGGAGACAGATAGGTTGTTCCTAGCTGGCTGAGAGGTTAATCAGTTTGTGCAGGACTCGCCAACTGCAGTTCAACATCAGGTTGAGCTTCAGTTCAACATCAGATTGAGGCAAATACATTTCATTATCATTATGTTCATTAATATACTGTTGTTTCTGTTCATCATTATATTGTTGTTGATGTTCATCATTATATTGTTAAAACTATCAATTATTATGCTGGAACAGTATTATTATGTTGGTAAATAAAGAATTAAATAAGATAGAGTTTCTATAATTATATTTATGTTTTATGAGGTTTTGTATGCACAGGCCTTACACTCTATGTGTTTCTTATTCATTTGTATGCAGTAGTCACTCATGTAGTTCCAATCAAAAGGGGCTTCCAACAGGTTAATTAGTGTATTCATATTGAAGCATGGATTGAAATCACCAATTTTTGTCAAACCTTGATGAAGAAGAATACATTTATAGAATAAATACCTATCTCAATTGTAGAGCACTCTTATTTTTTATTCCTAAAAAATCATTCATCCATTCCTTCTACAAATTCCCCCAACTTCCTATTTTTCTCAATGTTATTACGCTACAATCCTTACCATGACATTTAAAATTGTACATGGACTGAGGTACAACAGAAAAAATATACAATGACATACCATATTAAACTATATAATTTTGCAAATTGGGGAGGCTAAAGCAATCAACGGCCTCAATTGTTGTAAATAAATTGATGAAAGATGTCTTTGATTTGTGTCCCTAGGGATCCAAACCATCCCATAAAGTGGCTTGGATATGCGTTAACTCCAAAACTAGTGTTATCACCCCTTGATCTTATTGCTTCTCTACCAATGGGAATTTCGGAGAGGGTGATCCTTGTCGTAGGGGTTTACAGGCATTTCATGCAATGAGTATGGTAAGGTAGTTAACATTTATTTTTTGAGAAAAGGGATATCCATATGTCTAAGTCCATCATTTACAAATCTTATGGGTCTTAGTGGACTCTATTTGCATTAAAACAATGGTTAGGGTCCTATCCTAACCTACCTACTTTAGGTTACTTAGTATTTAGTCAATTAATGTATGCGACAATCTTCTTTGAATAAGGCAAATTAGATAGTAGTCGATAGTTATTTAATGTAAAATGGTCCACTTTATTTAATAAGGCCCACTAGGTAGTTGGTATTCATTACTGATGGGTCCACAAGTAGTTAGGGTTTTTCTATTGAGAATCTATTTAAAGAGCTAGGAGGCTATGGAATGCTTTTCTCTAGTATTGTTTTAATTGTTGGCACCTAAGTTTTGAATATCATGTGTGCGCCACAAGTCAGGAATGCATGTGTGCTAAAACATATGCACAGAGTGGGGTGAGGTTTCAGATTTTGTACCAGCCAAGAATTAACTACATGTGCCAACCCATTTTTTATTGCACACGCCAGCCCGAGTTTTCACTGCTCACACCAACCCATTTTGTACTATGCGCAAGAACATAAAAGAGAGTGTATGCAGATTGAATCTAAGTGTATCTTTTGGGAATCATTGTAAATGATTCTTTAACAACCCATCTAATCATGGTCGAGGTTATGGATGAGCTGGAAAGTTAGTTATTATTTCCACACTCCATGAAATATATGGTGGGATGCATGCAAATATGTAAAGGGTTGGGAATTTTGAGTAAAGAGGGAGTTCATTATTGAAAAGAAAGTAAATTGGAACAGAGTAAGAGTTCCATGTTTAATTTTGTAACATTTTTTGTATAAATATATTGTTCAAAGATATTAGATGGATATGAATGAAAAGAAAAAGATATTATCAAACAACACATCTCTGTTATGATTGAATGATGATGCATTCTTAGCAGGATTCAACCTTTGTGCATGTAATTGGATCTGAATGATGTCGAATTGAATGAATGTAATCTGAATGCCTTTCTCTTTGCATTTCATCTATTATGGTTTCAATGTATGTCTGTTTACGTTCGTATTTATAGTAATATGTTGATAAGATATGGATGAATGAATGAATGGTTATTTTTGGAATGTGAAAATAAAGATAAGCGTGAGATATATTATTCATGGATATGATACACATATAAATACATCATTTTATATGACCTTTGGATTCATCTTCCAAGGTCACTTGGACTCTCAATGATTGTTACACTATCATTTGGTGTTTCACATTCCTTTAAGTGACTAATACCATAACCCTAACGGATTAGGTTTCCATCATTTACCCCCTAAATCTGAAGGGGTGTATGTGATTCCAAGGTGAGAGATGAAATCTGAAAGTGAACCACTGAAATATGGAAGTGTGCAGTTGTTGATGGTTGAATGTGATGTCTTAATCTGATGGTTTTGGGATGACCACAAACCAAAATTCTAGCAGAAGTTGATGTCTTCTACTAAATGGTGGTTTAAGGAAGACCAAAAACCAATCTAGTGGTTTACATATGGCCACAAACTCTGTAACTTTTATCTAGAGCTCAATGTTTCCTAGAACATTTCCTAAGTTAGCTAGAAGATTGAATTTGATGTCTTCTATTACTTGGAAGTGCTCTCAAATGTTGGTTTAAATATGACCATAAACTATTATGTAGTAGAAGTTGAAAGTATTCTACCAAGTGGAGGTTTAAGTAAAACCACAAACTGTTGTCTAGCCGAAGCTAAAAGTCATCTACTAAGTGGTGGTTTAAGGGAAACCACAAACCGATCAGGTGGTTTTTGGTGACCAAAAACTGAATCACACTTGCTTTTCATAATCACTTGTTACTTCTTGATTGATAATACTTTGAAACTTGAATCCTGATTGTCAATCTATGATGTTGTCCCCCCCTGTCAAGTACAAGGTGAGAAGAGAAAAATCCTTTCACTAAAATATGCATAATTACTCAAGAATGAATTCGTCGATATGAAGGATATATCTTCTTGATTGTTGATGACCATTTCCAAGAAGTCATACACCCATAGTGGTTCTTTGTTCTTGCAGGTTTATTTCAGTTAGAACATATGTCTAAATGACGATTGTGCTTTCTACAATGGTTACAAGGATGAAGATCGAAGCATTGATATTTCATGTGGCCAACTCATTGATAATGTTGGAATTTATGAATCTGCTMTTGAACTAGATCAGGTGAATATGAACTCTCTTGAAGCAATCCAACACTCTGGAACTGGATCGGTTTGTTATAATCTGGAATATGAAAGAGCACTTCMTTTTCATATATGATACCAATTATGTGCTTGTTGTTCCTAATTTCTTCCCAAGGTATGATGATTGGATTGGAAAGAGGAAGTYGATCTTCATCTRYACATGAATCTAAATATTTCTCACTAATTTTCTCTTGCGTTAGTTGTTGGTYTGAACATGCATCATCATCTTCATACTCTTCAAAAATAGGGTTCTAAACAAGGACAAGTTTAGAATGACAAAGATTCTTTCTCTCAAGTGCATCATGAAGAATTCRAGTTTAAGTTTGTAGCAGTGCTACTTTGGCTTGCGAAAATTGCAAGAAAGTTACAATAGACCACAAAGTAGTTTTGTCAATTGTGACTATATTTTCCACATAAGAGAGGTTTAGTGTTCAATAACTCTAATAGTTCCTCAATTMGATCTTTTTTAAAGACAAAATTATACCTCACAAGGTTTCTTACAACTCCACCCTTCAACAATCAGACTTGTTATTCTTATTAATGTGTCRTCGATGCTTTTGAGTCATTCAGTTTGTTTGGCATTGGAACCAAGTCCCAAATATGTATATATAGTGTCATTTCTTCAATTATGAAGGGCCAACGAATGACAACTCTATGGCTCTTCCAATTCCAAAGTAAATAGTAATATGTTATGGTGTATGTCAATCAACAACACACATTCATAACATACTTCATCATATTAGAAGCGCTGAGGTTTTACCTATGCACACATATCTCCTCAAAATTTGTTACGATGTCAATGAAATAGAACCTCTACCCATTAACACCACTAAGGATACTAGATTCCAATACTCCAAATTATTTGCACAAATTCAAATTGATTATTGGAGGGAAATTATTCTCTTAAAACATGCCTACACAACACTTAGATAATCAATTCCCACCTATTAAAAAAATTAAGAATAGGATAACAATCCATTATGGCTTGACTAACACCAAAGTCATGAGGAATTCATAACATGCACATGATTTTTAATTAGAAACCCATTTGATATCACCTTTTTTCATATGTGTTAAGGTTCGATCCAACACATGAGATATATACATCTCTTCATTAAAAATATCAACATGTGTGCATGCTCCAGTAGATTGATAAAATCCATGGTTGTAGGTGTCAACACAATTTTCAATGTCTTGATTACAGAAGAGTTGATTGGGATATTTATGAAGGAGAAGGCCCAACAACAATACCAATGTTCCAACTAACCACCACTTGGGTTGTGGGTACCACTCAACCCTTCAAATGAATGAATATTGGGCTTTTTATGAACGCCCAAGGCTCATACATTGCAAATTATGAAAATATAATGGTGTATGTGATTATAACTACTAAACCCAAAGGAAAACGTAAGAGAGGATCGTTGTGGGTATTATAAATTTGTGGTTGGCTCAATAAATATACAAAGAATTAACCCAACGTTCAAGTTTTCAAAAAACTGGTCATATGTGGATACACACCAGAGTAATTGATGAGTGTAGAGTTAAAATTTTCTACTAGCCTTGATGGGCATGAGCATGAGCATTAGGTGTGATACTTCATGGGAAATCGACAGGATAAAAATCAATAGAAATTGAAGCATAATAATGGAGCTTCTACAAGAGAATTAGGGTTTTGGTTTCTTAGTTGACACATGTACCTCTCCTCCATGTGGATTCTGATAAACCCTAGCAGCGACGGGATGCATAGAGAGGACTATGCAAAGGCATGAAGACAAATAATGAATAGCCAAATAAGTATTCTCAGAGCCAATACAATCAATTTTTTGTTGGATGGAATAATTGGGTGAGAGGAAAGGTGTAAATGACGATGGAGGAAATCATAACGTCTACACATGACAAAGTAATGTGCCCATGACACAGAAATGCATATATGGCAGACTTGCAAGCTGAGGAATGTTTGCATATGGATTCACAGATTGGAAGGAAAAGGTCAGATGTGTTTCACTAGAGAGGAAGGGAAACACTCAACTATGGATAACTATCATAGATTAAATGAGGCCTAAGAACTAAGGTGATTTTATGCCACTATTGGAACAAGCAAATAAAGATAAGATTTAGATATGATGATCATTTAAATACATCATTTCAAATGACCTTTGGATTCATATTCCAAGGTATCTTGGACTCTAGATGACCATTACATTATCAGTTGGCATTTTAAATTCCTTCAAGTGACTAACACCATAACCCTAGCAGAGTAGGTTTCCAACAATTATCTCTTGAGATTTTATGTATGTGTTGTCCCTTCACACCCTACACAAGACTAATTGTCTCTGTGATTCTCATGGCATCTTAGGTGATACTTTCTTTTGTATTCAATTGAATATTGAATCTGCCAAAAATTATGGGGTTTTTTTAGTAAAAGCTTAATGAATCCTAGCTCTTTAACCCTGAGCGAGAGAAAATCCAAAAAAATGGTTTTGTTGTCAAGGTAGAAAAGCTAGCAACATTACAAGGTTATCTCCTCAAAGGAATCATTAATGGGAGAATATTGAAGGTCTATTATGGCCCGTAAAGGTCTAGTGCACCATAAAAACATCCAAAATTGTTAGAGTTAGCATAGAGTAGGAATTAGGTAGCTAGGTAGGAAAGTGGGTACAATTACACATTTAGTAATAGGATAGGACATGGATAATTAGTCAATGTATATAGGATAGGATTCCCCATCAAAATATTTCAATAATTTGATTGTATGTGCAAATTTAGGAGAACCATACATGCTACATGACAAAATAGTGGGTCCGCACATGTCAAGTATGGGACACATGATGCTTAACAAGAGTGAAAGATCATACAATAATATTTGGCCAAGTCACACAATAGTAAGGGCTCCATACAATTATGGTGACACATCCCAACAACTACTTTAGTGGTACAGTGGTACATTTTGGTGGGGAGTACAACTTATTCACCCACCAAGTGAATCAAGAAAAATCATTACAACACTTATAAATGACACGCCCAAGCACATGCACCGTAGAGAAATTTGTCACGCGAGAATTTTAATTGGTGGTTATTTATACTTCCCCACACCAACACCATTTCATTGATAGAGAGACAACAATCACCCACAGATAGTCTTGCCAGCAATTGTAGAGTGATTAGTCATAGAGTTATTTCATCCACTGATGCGAGATGTATTAGGAATTCACATTCCTCTATGAATTCCATATCCTCATGGCCCCTTCTAGAAGTCGAGTGCTAATTCACAACCTACATTTCTCCAAATAAAAAAACCTCTTCACCAAACAATTCTCTGAACTGTGCTTCAAAGCTTATGCGGTGTTCATCCCAAATCCCATGGGCCACGAGATGAAAATCTTTCTATCATGGATCAACATTTGTTTTAAATCAGGTAGTCTGACTTCATGGGATACCCCTTATGTCACTTGCAGGTGGTCGTATCTTCTCCACTATCAACAAGCGATAGAGAGATAAAAAGAAGACAACGATCATGCATGGTGGAGCTATCACCCTGGGCATAGCATAAAAGGCCTTGGGGCGATCTTGCCAATTCCCATAGGTGATCATTGGGCCATATACTATCGAGAGTTATAGACTGTATTATGAAAGACATATATCCTTCTCCGGTCCAAACAGAGATCAAAGAGCGAGAGGTCGAGATTTCAGAGGTGGAGATCCTCATTCACATCTAAGCTCCAGGAGATCCTCGACTCACTCTAAGTTTGGTACATGATGACAACAACCGAGGAGTTCGATAGATTTTACCTACAAAGGAGAAGTGGTACATGTCCTAAGAGGTCCATCCAATGGATCTAACAAATTCATTTAAGATATATCGATGAAATTGGTACGTCGTTGGCTCGAGGATGAGCCAATTAATAGTTTTGGGGGCCTATTGGCACCTAATATTTGAATATCATGCATGCCAAATTCAGGAATGCATGCACGATGAAACATATGAACAGAGTGGTACTAGGTTTTAGAGTTTGCACCAGCCAAGAATTAACTATGCACACCAACCTATTGTGTATTTCACATGCTAAACTGAGTTTGCACTGTACACGCTAACTCATTTTGTACTACACGCAAGACCATAAAAGAGATTTCATGCAGACTGAACCTAAGCGTATCTTTCAGGAATCATTGTAACTAATTTTGTAACGATGTGACTACCATGATCCACTAAAGATATGGTGGGGTGCATGCATATATGTAAAGGGTTGGGAATTTTGAGTAAAGAGAGAGTTCATTATTGCAAGAGAAAGTAAACTAGAACAAAGTAAGAGTTCCAAGTTCAATTTTGTAACAAGTTTTGCATAAGTTTGTTGTTTAGAGATATTAGATGGGTATGAATGAGAAGAAAGAGATATTTGTGCATAACACATCTCTGTTCTGATTGATTGCTGATGCATTCTGAGCAGGCTTCGATCTTTGTGTATGTAATTGGATCTGAATGATGTTGAACTAAATGAATGGAATCTGAATTCCTTTCTCTTTTCATGTCATGTGTTATAGTTTAGATGTATGTCTATTTACGTTCTTATTTATAGTAATATGTCAATAAGATATGGATGAATGAATGAATGGTTATCTCTATAGGTTTGCTATATGTGTTGTCCATTCACACACTACACAAGACTAATGGTCTCTATGATTCTCATGGCATCTTGGGTGAGACCTTCTTCAGTCTTCCACTGAAGATTGAATATGTCGGTGCCTATGGGGTTTTCTTGGTAAAATGTTAACGAATGTTGGGTATTTAACCCCCCAACAAGAGAAAATAACAACAGTAATTGGAGCTTTGCTTAGTGAAGGGTCAGCCCACATTAAGAGGTAAGTGAACATTGCTTTCATTCTAATTTTGATTATCAATAATACAATGGTATATTTGGAATATTTCATCATATTTGTCTATTGTATCTACTTTTCTACATTTGTATTCTATGTATATTTGGTTTCTAATATGATTCCAAAGGTTAAGGATCACTACAAGTGGTATCAAAGATCTTTCCCAAGCCAGCATGCAACCAAATTTCAATACAAGTTTTTTAGGCTAGAGACATGTTTCAACGTCTTTAAATGTCAAAAAGACCCATTGTTTGGTAGGTAAATTTGTGGTGGAGGAAGAATACATGTAGAAACTACAAGTGGTGTCACTTGGTTGAATACCCTTGTAACCTATGTTCACACCCCTTCGAGTAGCATAACATCAAATAACACTTGTATACAAAATTATCTTTGATGTGCCCTAGGTTATGTTGAAATCCATCTAGGTGCACTTGAAACCAAACTTACATAAACATGTGGCCATCCTATTGCTATAGTACACCAAGAACAACACTTAGGAAGATGATTCTCACATACTATGGAATCGAGTAGTATGGCTAAGGGTATAGTCTATCTTCCTTGGTGCCTTGAAATATTTTTCTTAGTACTATTGTTTGAAACCATTTGGTATATTAGAGTGATATAGCACTTGACATTCCCTTGTCCTTAGGACCCTGAAAAGCCTAGTATATAAGGAAATTTTGAATTCTATCAACACAATAATACTCAATCTGGAGTAATACTAACTACAATGTAAAAAATGAGTTTGGTTTTTGTCAGCACCATTGTGGGATACCTATCTCAAAACATTCCATGCATCGCAATTCATTGTGGGATACCTATCTCAAAACATTCCATGCATCATCCTGATCATGTGGGTATGATTCTTAAGTAATTATTTCAGGTGGAACCCATGATATAGTGTTCAAGTTATATTTGAAAATACTCCTTTCAAGCCATTGTTCATATTGAGTCAAGTTAGGGATAAGACTTTGACATGACCTTAAGTTTCATCCTTTGTTTCATACTCATAACATGGCATCCATGGAAGAAAAAAATGAGGAACAACACAATAAGTACCAATGACTTGATTCTAAGACTTTTGAGTTTAATTATTCAACAAAAATCCAGGTTAATCACCTCTCCTCCAATATTGACTAATAGGGGGAATCTTTATCTAGTGAAGAGAAACACACTCACACACTCTTTTTGGATATCTATCACACACCCTTTTAGGATCATAATTCATTGCACTACTATGCCTCTTATAGAGATAAAGAAGTAGATATGGTGATCAATTCCCAAGCCAAAATACCCTCATTCACCTCCTGCACCTACCCTTCTATGGAAAATACCACCACCCTCTCCACCTCTTAACCCTTGAGAATCCAAAAATTATACTTAGAAGAGATCATTGAATGATAATGCCTCAAGCTTTGTTATATTTTTGATAAGCGATATTTCAAAGAGAATAATTGTATAGAACATAAATTATTTCAAATAGATGTATCCCACCAAGACCACTAGGAAGACATACTAGTTTAATACACTCCATAACCGAAATTAAAAGACATGACCCCTCCTAATCAAGAAGAAACAACCTTACATGCTCATTGTGAGGAAACTTGAATTTCTCTCCATGCTTTATCTGGTTTTTTTGCACCACATTATTTGAACTTGATTGGTTAAAAAAAAACCACAAGGTGGTCATTTTTATTGACAACAACAACACCCATAATTTTATTCATAGGATAATTGCCAAAGAAACCCATTGTTAGGTCCATGTCATACATAATTTTCAAATTATGATAGCCAATGGTGGTATGACGAAATGTGGAGGCTGATGTGAAAATGTGAAACTTCAAATGGGTGAGTATCATCTCAAATATATTTTTCCATTGTAATGGGTGGTTCTACTGTATTTATTAGTGTAGAATTGCTATGCATTTTGGGACCCATCACCATGGACTTCAAGGGTTTATATATGAGCTTCACTAAGGAACGAAAGAACCATACACTCAATGGGCTTAAATTGGGCTCCCCTGAAATTATTAGATCTCATGGTATGGAGAAGTTGTTGAAGAATGGTCACTTAGGCATTATTTCCCAGTTCAATTTGATATAAGTGGTGGACACCCATGCATAGGAGATTCACCCTAATTTACAACTAGTTCTATCTAAACATCAATATGCATTTGAAACAATGATCTAAAATGGGTCCAAACATAAATGAATGGTTGTAAGAATTAATATTTAAGTGTAATTTGGTAATTAATGAAGGTTCAACAAAACATAAAGGACAATGCAAATGTAAAAAAAATAAACGAGACAAGAGAGGAACAATAAAGAATTAAATATAACTTAAAAATTAAAATAGGAGATAAAAAGAAAGAAGAATTGGAAATGAAAGGTTGGTCTCTTGGCCTTATTGCCACAACTCTCCTATTTCTTTTTGTAATTACTTTCACAAAGTAATTTTGTTTTTGATAGCCAAGGAGGATGCACAGAAATCCATGATCTTCTTTGTAACCTAATATTTTGATCCAGGTGGATATTAGTGGCCACCCACCTTTTCCAACTGGCTCAAAATAGTTTTCTGGCAATTTTGGTAATTTACTATTTTTAGCAGGTTTTAACTTACGAGGCCATTTTGGGGAACTAAACGATGGTTTTTTTTTGGAAAATAAGTTTGAAATATGGAATTTCCTTCACTATTTCACCTAAAATGAATCTCCTCGATGATACCTTTCCAACGGGCTATCATATGCCTAAAACGAAGATCGTATGCAAAAGTTACGACCCCGACAAGTTGATGTACTAACTTACCCAAACAGGGACCACATGACTTTTGGCGCTTCATGTCCTAGGGTTAGGTTTTTGGATGTATAGGGTTTTGGGAATTCTTGTTTATTGTAAAAAGGATTTTAGAGCCTCATTGTAATCATATTCTTGAGAATGTGATTAGCCATCACATCTCTTCTCAGAGATAAGCTGGCACCATTCTAGTGAGTCTTTCACTCTGTATTTTTATAGTCTCTGTACATTTCTTTCATTAATAGAAATTGTGTATTAATGTATATCCGTATTTATGGTTGCATCTCTGATACATTTCTATTATATTATTGAATATCTGCGATATCTCTATGCATTTCTTTATTATATCTCTTCTCTCATTTTGTGCCGAAAGTAATCTAGATCAGTGGTATCAGATCAAGCTACTCTTGATTGTTTTTTTCAGTGCATGTCCCCGACGAGGTATGAGTATATAAATTTGGGTCTTGAGCTTGTCTCTCTTGAATACAATCACTCTCGCATTCCCAAGAAACCCTCAATGGCGGAAGAAAAGAAAAATGACGGAGCAGATGATCCTATCAACCTGTTGCTTGAGCAAGCTCTCATGCGACAGAGGGACCAAATGATGGAGAATTTTTCCCACATCCTTCAATGCCTGCCGATAACAACAGGCACATCTTCATCAAACAACCACTTTGGAAGCACCTCTCCTTTCAAGGTACAGGTTAATTTTGATATTCCCATATTTGAAGGTCAGAAAAATGTGGATTCCCTAGACAAATGATTAAATCTGCTAGACGGTTATTTCTCTGTTCACCATTTTTTCGACAGGGAAAATATCACCTTCGCACTCCTTAAAGATCTCCCCCATGTCAAACATTGGTGGGAAACTTACTGGAAGAAATGTTCCACAGAGGAGTCTGGAATATATGGGGCCGAGCCCACTTGGAATTTTTTTGTGGATGCGATAAAGGAAAAGTATTACCCTGTTGGAAACTATGAGGACTAGTACATGAGATGGACCACACTGCGGAAAGAGAGGGGCCAAGCACTTTCGGAGTTCACCAATACATTCCATACCTTGCACATGAAGTTGGGTATCAAAGACTCTGAATGACATTTTGTTCTGAAATACCGTGGGGCTCTACACAGATACATCCAAACTGAAATGGATTTTCTGGACATCTCATCACTCGGTCCTGCTTATCAATATGTTGTTAAAATTGAGAAAAAATTTAAGCACCAGAACAAATGGGAGTTCGGGTCTGCAAATCCACAACAACCAAAGTATGACAAATATGACCCTAACAAACAGTCTCTTGAAAACCAGTCCAAGCCACAGGAAAAGAAGGGTCACGGGAATATGAAGGACACTAGAAAATGGTGTGATTTCCACAAAAGCCCCTGGCACAACACTGATGAATGTTGCTCAAAACAATCATTGGTGGTCGAGATCAAAGACAAGGAGACAAAACCTGATTCAGACTCTGATTTTAAAAATACTGGTAAAAGACAGATCATCGATGCATGCCCCATTGCTATTGTCGCGACTGCAAAAATTCAACCAGAAGAACCAACGGATCCTGAAGAGGGGGAGCACAATTTTCATTCAAAAATGTGGGTGAAGGGGACCCTGCTGCATTTTATTGTTGATAGCAGAAGCCAAAAGAACCTCATCTCAACAGAGGTCGTCAAATAGTTGGGATTGTCGACAACACCACACCCACAACCATAAAACATTGGGTGGCTTCTCCAAGGACGAGATCTTCATGTCAGCCAGTAGTGTTGAATGTCATAGGACATCCATCCCTTCAAGGATGAGGTATTATGTGATGTTTCCCCACTAGATTTTTGTGATGTTCTCTTGGGCCAGCCATAAATGTGGAGACTCCATGTTGTTTATGAGTCTCAACCCCGCAGTGTCATTGTTTCTCTAGGTGGTCATCTCTACAGAATACCAGAGGTATTTCCAACTACTGTTCCACCTAAACAGTTCCACAAGGTCGTATCTCATACTACAAAATTCATCTTTTTCACAATCTGTTCAAAAGGTGAACACAAGGACACTGCAACCACTATAGCCTCGACCCAAACACCTTCTATCCAACATAAGCAGGTCGACAAGATTGCAAAAAAGTGTAAATATTCCTTCTGCACAAAATAATCTCATGTATCCAGACTGGTTAAAAAGGTTCAACCCTTCCAGCCACATGCTCGTGATACCCTTCCACAAACCAAGCAACACAACATCTCCAGCAAGGCAAGCAACTCACCAAGATTCAGATTCAGCAAACGATTTTTTCCTCTCCCCCGGTCACTCAACGCAATGGAGACAATTTCTTCCTAAGGAGGGAGGATTGATCCAGGTGGATATCGGTGGCCACCTACCTTTTCCAACTGGCTCAAAACAATTTTCTGGCAATTTTGGTAATTTATTATTTTTAGCAGGTTTTAACTTCTGGGGCCATTTTAGGGCACTAAACGATGTTTTTTGGGAAAACAGGTTTACCTAAAATTAATCTCCTCGGCGATACCTTTCCAACAGGCTATCATACGCCTAAAATGAATATCGTATGCAAACGTTACAACCCTAGGAAGTTGATGTACTAACTTACCCAAACAGGGCCCACATGACTTTTGGTGCTTCATCTCCTAGGGTTAGGTTTTTGGATGTCAAGGGTTTGTGCATTCCTGTTTATTGTAAAAAGGCTTTCAGAGCCTCATTCTAATTATCTTCTTGTGAATGCAAGTAGCCATCACATCTCTTCTCAGAGATAAGCTTCCACCATTCTAGCGAGTCTTTCACTCTGTATTTTTACAGTCTCTGTACATTTCTTTCATTAATAGAAATAATGTATTACTGTATATCCATGTTTATGGTTGCATCTCTGATACATTTCTATTATATTATTGAATATTTGTGTTATCTTTTTGCATTGCTTTATTATATCTCCGCTCTCATTTCGTGCCGAAAATAATCCAGATCGGATTGTTGGAATGAAAACTGAGCAACCAGTTGATGTTGGTTTTCATATTTAGGTTTCCAAGGTAAAGTTTCATGTTTATGGTGTGTTTGATTTTACTATTGTGCAAATTTTGTGTGTAAATTATGTTGATTTCATTTATCTAATGTGTCATTCTTAGTGTGTTAATGGTGGACATGAATAATTGCAAAGTATATTTTTGTTATTTCACTTAGAAATGCATTCTCCATTGTAAATTGACAAATGCCAACAACTCCAAATTAACCACCATTCAATTTACCTTGAGACTATGCAACCATGGCTACCATTAAATAGGTGTTTCACTTATTTAGCTAAGTTTCTAATTTCTATCAGGAAAAATTGGTGAGTGTTGAAACCATACACAACGATGGATTTTATTTCTTGTTCTCATACACAACCTCAACTTCTTCCACTCAGTTGTAGAGAGAAACTGTAATAGGTTTGAGGTTAGTACACTACCCATTGACATCCCTATAGTTTTCACATAGATTTATCTAGCTCTTGGAGGCTATATGATGCCAAACATCTCTCCACACAACCATATGTTGATGTTGGGTGGATTTTGAGGTTGTACATAGGCCATACAAGCCATACACACCCTTGATTTATTACCTCCATTTCTTTGAGCTCATTTGCTTACTGGTTGGGAATTGGCTTGGTCACTAGACAAGGATATGAGTGGAAATATAAGTGGGCATGTCTTGGATAAATACATTGAGCAATGGTTTTGTCTTATTCCATTTCTCAAGAATCCAATTCAAACAATTATCAATTAATTTCCGTCGCATATGTTAAATAATGCCACTATCTCATGTAATTAATCAATGACCTCTCCTACATGTGTTTATTCATTGATTTTTTTATACACACTCTAGATAATAGCCATTTCTTATATATATGGTATATATAATGGCTATCCCATATATGTTCTAATGAATGGTGTTCAAAGTTTAATTGGATCTTGTTATTTTGAAGGAGTAAGCATACTTTACAGTTCATATATTACAATTGTATTCAAGTCAACATTTAATCTTGTAAACTCCCAACTTTGTGTTGGATAGCGTTGTCGTTGAAGGATAAGTAAAGTTGTTCTGATAATAAGGGGGTAACCATAATTATTATCCTAATTGATACGTGAGAAGCATAATGTTGGGTTCGAAAACCATTAATAATGAATTATTCTTGTATCAACATTGGCCTAGAATTATAGCACTATAATTAGAATTGAATACACACATAGAACCATGCTGGTATCTTAGCATTGATCACTTTGATAGATTCTAGATTAGTTGGATATTCACTTGAAAAGTAGTTTTACAAAATATAGAGTTCTCAAAGACAAAGTAATTTCAAAGTCTTGTATATCAGTGGTATTCTCCATTGGTAGCTTGTGTGTAGGGTATGCTCTATAACAAGTATCAACACTCATGAGAAGTGTTGCGGAGTAGTTGAACTTAGAACTACACTAAGAATGGAGGCCTTGTATCCATTTAGAGAATAAACATCTATGCATAAGATAGACAAACATAGATCATATTTTAATTTTGCAAAGCATTTGTGTTGATGAAGTGAGTGGGATGTCAGTCCCTTATTTACGGATCAAATTCCTTATGGATTACCACCTTCACATGGTGAGCATGACCATCGTATTCCCTTAGTTTCAGGTAGTCAACCACCCAATTTTCATCCTTATAGTCACTATTTTTCACAAAATAATGAAATATAAAATATCATTCAAGAATTGTTGGAGGCTAGAGTCATGCATCCTAGTACTGACCCTTACTCAACACATGTCTCATGGTATTAAAAAAGGAAGGCAATTGGTGCATATGTTTTGATTTTCAAGATCTCAATAAGTTGACTATCAAGGAAAAATTTCCCATTCTAGTTATTGATGATCTCTTAGATGACCTTCATGGAGCTAACTTTTTCACTAAAGTAGATCTTTGTTTAGGATATCACCAAATCAAAATTAACAAGGAGGACATCCATAAGCCAACTTTCCACACACATGAAGGTCATTATGAGTTTTTAGTGATTCCCTTTTGACTTGTCAATGCTCCATCCACCTTTCAGAGCCTCATGAACAATATTTTTTTACCCTTTCAATGCAACTTTGTGCTAGTATTCTTTGATGATATCTTGATCTACAAGAAAACTTGGGAACTCCATATAGAGCATGTTGATAGAGCCTTCCAAATCTTGTGGGACCACCAATTGTTCCTTAAGTGTTCCAAATGTCATTTTGGGGCTTCAAAGGTTTAATAATTGGGTCACATTGTCAGTTGGGATGGAGTGCAAATAGATCCCACAAAAATTGCGGCTATGCAAGATTAGTCTCACCCTAAGACCTTAAATATCTTTCATGGGTTCTTAGGAATTATAGGCTACTATAGAAAGTTTGTGAAAAATAAAGGAAAAAAGTTTTCTCCCTCAACCACCATGTTATGAGGAAAATCAATCGATGGCATGGGGTAAACCACAACAGACGGAATGACGGCATAAATCAACTCTAATCGCAAGTATACTATATAAATGTAAATGCAAAGAAAGACAATATAAATATCCTACCTCATTCGGACATTCGATGACGACCACCATTGAGTACAAAACTCAAATCTCTATACATGCAACTTGTCCTAAAAAACCAAGATACACAAGCATATGGTGATAATATATAAAGTTATCATATACCATAGAATAATCCATTAACATTCATAACAAATACGCCCATGGAATAATAATTCAAATATTTGCAAGACATCAATTGGACAAGAAAAGAGTATTTCTATTAAAATATGATCAACAAAAGTATAAAAGTGACAAACTTTCATGTCGGCATGTCTCAGAACTGAGAAACTAACTCCCTTCCAGTTGGGCCTCCACCACTTGAATCCTCCACCAAAGGCAAGCTCATATAAGAGAGACACTGAGATTCTCCATCAAAAAGGGAAGATCTTGGCGGTTGAACAATGTGTTCAGACTTTAAAGGACAAAGGGACGTAGACTCAATATGAAGTGAATAATTTCTCTGGAGTAACTTTACTCTCAGAAGTTGAATTCTTCTCCTTTTCCACGGTTTGGATATGGCCCATTTATAGCCTTCAAATGGAACTGAATAGTCGATTCAGAACATTTCCAGTATATAGAAGGTCAAGGATCATGGATCTCGTGACGTGACATGGAAACTAGACACAATTTTTAATTTTTATCACAAAACTCGATGTACGCGGGATGTAATGGTGCAACCTGCATATATGCATGTTGTATAACTATTAGGGCACGTATATGTGGAAAAATATGATTTTTAGATATGGGAAGTGCAAAAGGGAACTTCAAGTCTGCATAAGGAAATGGAAAAGGCCTTTGAGCAAGTTGCATGGGGTGAGGCAAATATTGCTATAACACACCCTACTAAAAACGAATGTATTTTTATGGGGTGTGATAGTTGAGAAGGCCTTCTTAGATTTAAAGGAAACCATGTGCACTAATATATTATTATCAATGCCCAATTTTACCAAGAATTTTGTCTTGGAATGTGATTCCTTTAGAATAGGTCTTGGAACTATATTGATGAAAGAAGGAAATCCTTTGGAATTCAATGGTAAAAACTTGTGTGACCATAATTTGGGAAAATACACCTATGAGAAAGAGATGATATCCATCCTTGATGCATTAAAGACCTAGCACCCATATCTCATTGAAATGTTTTTCCAGAACAATACTAACCATCATATTTTGAAGTATTTTCTTGAACAAATGGTATCATCATCACAGTAGCATAAGTGGGTCAATAAGATGTTGGGCATGATTATGAAATAATATATAATAAAATGTGGTGGTTGATTCTTTATTAAGGAAATGTCAGGAGGAAGGATCCCTCTTTAATTTATCCTTACCAATCATGGGTTGGATCGATGAACCTAGTCAAGAATGGTTGAAAAACAACGCTATGGTTCACTCCATCCAAAGGATTCAATAAGATCCCAACCCTCCTAAAGGTTATACATGGAAACACGATATATTAAGGTATAATGGGAAAAAATCTTTGGTAAAAAATTCTTCCTTAAAAAAAATGGTATTACAGGAGTTGCATTCATCATCTACCATGGGTCACTATGGATTTTATAAAACCTATAAAAAGATAAGTGATTCTTATTTTGGAAAGGTATGGAAAAACATATTCAATATTTTGTAGCTATCTTTGGCAGTTTCCAAAGAAGCAAGGGTGAGATAGGGAAGACACCATGAGAATTGCAACCATTACCAATCCCAACAAATATATGGGATGGTATCTGTATGGATTTTATAGTGGGTCTTCCAAGAGTTGGTAACAAATAATTCGTCATGGTGGTAGTCCACTGCCTTTCCAAATATGCTCATTTTGTACTTCCTTATCGCACCCATTTACACCTTCCTTAGTTTATTGTATTCATGGATCATATTTTTAATTTATATGGCATGCCCACTTCCATTGTCTTAGATTAGGTTCCCACATTCACTAGTAAATTTTTGAAAGAGTTGTTTAGACTTCAGGGTACCTAGTTGAAAATGAGCACTATGTATCATCCCCAAATAGATGGTCAAACACAAGTGGTTAACAAGTGCTTAAAAACTTATTTGTGATGCTTCACTTCCAAAACCTTACACCAATGCGCAAAATGGATTCCCCTCTTATCCGGATTTATTAGAGAATGAAATGAAGGAAATATTATAACAAAGAAAACTCACATAAATGTATCGCAGGGAACCCAATAATATAGTGAAAACGGAACTTCTATTAATGCATAAAATAGTAGAACACAAACTGGCTAGAATGACGATAGCTTATCTTTGAGAAGAGATGTGTTGGCTACACTCATTCACAAAAATATATTACAAGGGGTTGAAATAGTGGCATTTTGACATAAAGAAAGAACGTTAAAGGTCCAAAACATGAATCCTAGGAGGTGAAGCGCCAAAAGGTTTTTGGGCCTCGAGGTGGTTAGTTGATGTGTCAACTTCCCAGGGGCACAAATTTTGCATACAATCTCTATTTGGGGCACTTAGTAGGTTGTTATAAATATCTAACTAAGAACTACAATTTGTGGCAAGGCCTTGGCATGTTAAACACAAAACCAAGCCCCTGAATTTCCAAAAAAGATTGTTTAGTGCCTCAAAATGGAATCAAAAGTTTAGAACCCAAGAAATCATAGAAAAACTACCAATATGGAGAACCATGATGAGTTAGTGGAAGAGGTGGGTGGACATCAATATCCACCTATATTAGTCCTCCCCCCTTAGGAATAAATGGTCCCCATTGCGTCAAGTTCTCAGAGTAGATGGGGAAACCTTTGTTGAATCTAAACCTTGGTGAGACACCTTCCTTTCTAAACAGGATTTCTTAGTTTGACAACTCGATATAATTTTATGTTCCACTAGAGGTTTCTCTTCATCCTAGTTTCCATGACCCGATCCCATGTAGCTTGCTAAATACAATCAAGATTGAGATTTGTAGGGTCCAATTTCTCATCCACCTCTAAGGTGTCCAATAGAGGTGGGAAATATGGTTGAATCAGATCCACATTAAATACTAGGTGCAAGCCAAGGAAAGGAGGAATACTCAATTAAAAACCATTTTCACTTGCATCCTTTGTGATGATGTAAGGTGTTGGAATACTGAGAGGGGGGAGGTGAATCAATATGAGGACTTTTATTAATTTTAACCAAAATATGTATTCTTCAAATTTATCAATAATATTCAACAGTTTATCATTAGAATTCAATATATCATCAACATTATAAATCAACAATTCATAACAAATAACCAAAGATACACAGTACAACAGAATTTACGTGGAAACCAAAATGGGAGAAAAACACATAATTCTTTCTTATATATGTCAAGATTACATTCATTGGAAGCACCAACTTCCCAATTCTTTAGCTACAATTGGAAGGAGGATCCAACCCCCTATTTACAATCTCCAACCCCCTATTTATAGGCTCCAACCTAAAGGAAGTTACAAGTCCTTGATTTACTAGCTAAAACTGGAAGGAGGCTTCGACCCCCTAGTTTACAAGATCCAACCTGAAGGAAGCTCCAACTCCCTGATTCTTCGTCTCCAACTGGAAGGAGGATACAAAATACTTTTAGTGCACCACCATGCCACCCTGAAATGCAAATGTAGACCAACTTGTCACTACCACAATCACTGTCACTGTCACTGTCAATCTGTCACTACCACTGATACTAAACCATCAACCTATGACTTCCACTATTTCATCATCAACCAGATCCACTCACAATTGCATGAAACTCATGCCATGATCAACAAGATCATATCTCAAACCATATTCCCAACATCACCACATCATGCCTCTATTCATGTATCAAACATCTACCAAGATCACCAACAAGTTCCTCTAACAATGCACCATATCATCACCAAGATATGTTCCTCAACCATGTGCCAAACCATGCATCAAACCATGAACCATAACATCACCAAGATGTGTCTCATCATGTACTAACATCACCAATCATGTACCATAACCTCATAAAGGTATGCATCCAAACCATGTACCAAACATGTGCAACCATTCATAAGCTATGTACCTCAAACATGTTCCATATCACTCATGATATGCATCAACCATATACCAAAAGATATCCCATAAACCATGCACCATAACATCACCAAAATATACCTCAACATGTACCATACCATCACCAATATATAACCTTCAAAACATGCATATAGACACACCTTTAATCATGTAGAAACCTTGTTGCATCATCATACCTTTCTGCAACCTAGAACAAGCATCTTCTTTACTTTACCTCATATTCGCCAATAGATAAGTGTTCACTAGATAGATATTCAATAAACTTGTGTGTAAGAATGTGAGACTCTTGATGTGTATTTATACTCTTCCATGTAACTKCTTTTCAATGAMTTTAACCTTAATTAATTTCTTGTTGTAACCACTTTACCCTTAATTAATTTCTTGTTACAACTTTTTTACCCTTTTTCTTAATTTTAGGGTAATAACTTTTTAACCCTTTTTTCCTAATTTTAGGGTCATAATTGTTTTACCTTTTTTCCTAATTTTAGGGTCAAATTTKTTTTACCCTTTTTTCTCATTTTAGGGTCATAATTGTTTTACCCTTTTCTTAATTTTAGGGTTACCCTGTACTTTTTTTTTACAACAACTTTTCCCTTAATTAATGACTTTGTAACTGTTTAGGGCTTCTTAACCATTCTTTGGGGCTTCCAACTTCATGACGCCACAACTCCTCAACCGTGAGGAACCACGTGGAGTACCACCTATCATTGGAAACGACATGAAAAGAACTATCCGTCCATGATTATGTTACATGCATTTACATTGTCCATCATGTTCAAATTCCTCAAACAACTTCATGTTCCACAACTACACCTTCGGGTATTCTTTTATACTTCATCAATTACACCTGTCTCTCAGACTTCTTGTAGGGATGGAATAAATAAACTTTCCGACAATCACGATCATACAAATGACAACCAATTGTCCAACGATCTTGTCCACATATCTGGGGCTTCCAAACTTCTCCAAGGGTTGATTCGATCACATCTCTAGGTCTTCCAGACTTCTCCAGGGGTTGAAATCAATCTCCAAGGGTTGACATCAATGGAAACCAACTGTCTAAACCAACTTTCTAACATAAGGGCCATATCATATTGGTCTAATCTTCCTATGGGGGAATGTGAGGTCCTCTTTATACAAATGAAACCACACCTTATCACCAACCTAAAACTTGTGTAGAACTCAATGTTGGTCGTGTTGCTTCTTCTACTTGGCATTGACCTTCTACAAAATATCATGAACCTATTTTTGGAGGTGTTGGATCCATTCAACAAATCTAGTTGCTCTATCTACCTCAATATGAGCATGGGAGGACTTTGTCGGTGAAGGTGCAATGGGAAGAGCTATATCAATGGGGACCAATGGATAGAACCCCAAGCACACCTGAAAAGGGATGTTCTCAATAGAGCCATGGAGGGCTCTGTTATAGCTATGTTGAATATATGGAAGGATATAATTCCATGTGCATGGATTCTTGGATTTGTAAAAGCACATGATATGCACAATCATTATGTTCATCACTTCCACTTTCCCATCTGTTTGGGGGTGAAAGGCGATCGATTTGGTCAACTTGGTGTCCATAAGATACCACGATATGGACCAAAAGGTATTGAGGAAACTATTGTCCCTATTTGAAATAGTAGCTCGTGGTATCCCAAAATGAACCCAGACACATTCAAATATCTTAGCATTGGCCTCGATGGTGATACTCTTCTTACAAGCTATCAAGATTTCCATATTAGAAAACCAATCAATGACCACAAATACATAGTCATTACTATGTTTGGTTGAAGGTATACTGGACATGTAATCCATGTAGATGGACTCCCATGGCCTATCAAGAGTAGGTAGAGGAGTGTACAACCCCTACCTTTTAATAGTGGGTTTTTCAATGGCACAAATAATGCATGATTTGATATATACTTGTTGAAATCATGTCGAATCCTCAACGAATAAAAGTAATTTTGTAGTACAACCATCATTTTTTCCACACCAAAGTGGCTTGCCACCTGACTGTAATGGGATTCCAAAATAATCTTTGCATGTTTGCTTGTAGGAACACAAAGATGTCCCAAGTGACATAAAAATCCATCCTGTAAATGAAAATATGCAACTAGTGTTCCTGCACCCAACAATTGATATGTGGCATCGAATTCAGGATCACTATGATATAGTTGGGACCACTCTAAAGTATCACAACTGCAAGATTTGGGAAGTATGGTTAGTGTTGCAACTTGAAGTCGAATAAGGCAGTCAACAACTCGGTTGGTGCTACCCTTCTTGTATTCAATGTTCACGTGGAACTATTGTAGGTAGGTGGACCAATTTTTGTGGTGATCATTTTGTAACTTTCCCTATGTTTGGATGAATTGTAGGGGCTTGTGATCAATGTGGATGATTGTATCCTTCCCAAGAATGTAATGCTTTTATTTGTGGTAGGCTTGTACAATGGAATACATCTCCTTATCATATGTGGGGTACTTTTAGAAAGCATCTGAGAGTGTCTCACTCTGGTACGCCACTAGATGGTCATGCTAAGTGAGGACTATGCCCACCACATAGTCCAAATAATTTATCTCAATCTCGAAGGGTTGTTGCAGATTTGGCAAGATGAGTATGAGTGTTGAACATAAGCAGTGTTTCAAATCTTGCAATGATTTTTGTTCCGACTCAGCCCCAAAAA
>SNQJ01S0089226.1:0-16384 GCA_010110895.2 Picea sitchensis
TGCTCGATCCAACGATCAACGCGATTTTCGCGTATCGGGAGTTCGAGACTCTCGATTCCAAAACCTCATGTCAACACAAACTCCGAATTCCCAAATCTCGATATCAATTTCGGCTTTTCGTCTTTCACAAGTTGCGATGTCATGGAACTCTGCTCCACGAACCCTGAAATCTCGATTGACTTTCCTATCGGGATTTTCCCCGGACTCTTGGATTTTCGCCATGCATCCTCCTATGATGGACGGTCCTCAATCATTTCACAATTCCGCGAAATCAAATGCCGAAATGCTCCGCATCCTGTCCTCTTGATCCCTGAAATCCTGACATGCAAAATGCCGACGAACTCTTGATCGCCACCATGTGTCCTAGTGAATGGACGGCTCAGATCAAATTCGGGGTTTTCACTTTGAAGTGACCCGATATCCTATCCTCGAGACTTCTAATATCCCGATTCTCTATTTCAAAAAACCCCGAAATGGAAATCCTCGGGAAAATCCAACGGCCCTTGTTGTCTTGGATCTACGGCTCTGCCTCTTTTGAGCTTGAACCTTTGAAAACAATCGTAACCCCCTTGCTTCTCTATCAGATCAGACGACTGGCGGGACTTCGCAAATTCTCTATGGAGAATTTCGACCGTCTGTCTCTTCCCTTGAGAACTTCTGCGAAATTTAGACAAAATATTTCTCTGTGTGGAATTTGTCCTCCTGCAACACGACGTCACTGCACCTCATTTCAATTCTTCAAGGCACTTAGCCTCTTGCTTCCCTTCGACGAATTCGAAGGTTCGAACCCTTCTGGGGGTTTCCACGACTTCGAGTCTTTCAAAAAGCTCCTACTCACACTCCTTGCGGAAAACCTCCAAACAATTTCAAGCGTTGAACTCCTTTCGACTCTGCGCACTACTTGCAGTAGCAGTCTCTCAACAAGTCATTCAGGTTACAAACCCCTGAAACTCTACTCGGCCTGCACACACCTTGTACGGCTCCTGTGCTCAACTTGCACTTCTGTGAAAATGAGAACACTTGTTATCTCTCCTGAGATTTCAGAGATGAACTCTGACTTCTGTCAATGCACTCCTTGCGGACAAACTCCACTGCACTCCTTGCAGGAATTTTACTCACTCAGATAGAGAAACAATTGAAACTCATTTCTTACTCTTCCTCTCAGACCTCAAACATTCAACAAGAAATCATTCATACATAGCATACAAGCAATTGCATGACAGAAAGAGTAAAGCATTCATGATCATAATATTCAATAATGCATACATAGAGAATATTTGGACACCATGAATCTAAATCAAATCCTTTTTGTATTAATCCAGAACTTCTGTACATGGAATTTGTCTATACAACTCTCTGCTTCTTCTCTTCTATGCTCTATGCTCTCAATTGACATCCCCCCTTACAATACACAATGATGGTGTCTATATCCCATTTCCCTCTTTCATTCTAAACTGTCTAATCTACGCATTATATTCTATCTACTTGCATTAACTATTATAAATGCCTTCTACCTACTAAGGATGAGAGCGGATCGCTCAAGGTCCTTTTACATTATACAAGTGTTCCTCCGTTTAATGATCTCATTGTCATTACCTAACATTTTCAAAATTTGTGCTGGGTGCTTTTCCAACTATCTTTTATCTCCGCGTTGGCTCGCTTGAGATGATCCTGCATCATAAGTACCCCATATGCAGTTGGATTTACATAATCTTCTTCATGCATGGTGGTTCTATATAACTGGTTGATTTCCTCTATATCTAAGCAAGTGGAATTTACAAACCTTTCTCCTTTTGATGGGTCTAGTGGCACAATGACACTCTATTTTCCTGATTTGAATGTCATCTTCCTTGTCTTCATATTGATTATGTCATGGTTATCAAATGCCCAATCCAATCCAAGAAATGTTGGATAAGGTGTTGTGCCATCCACTATTTCTATTACTTCGAAATCTTCCTTAGTGTGCACTCCATCTAGATCTAGTGTCACACCCTTAAGCCTTCCAATTGGTAGAACTCTGTGTTGGTTTGCTAGCTTCAATTGGACAGGTGAATAGCTTAGTGTGGGATCTCCCATACACTGCCATGTCTTCTTGGGTAACAAATTTAATCCTGAGCCTAAATCTAGTATAATATCCCCAATGTTGAAATCTCCAATGTTGACATTCAATATGAATTCCCTACTTGTCCTCCTTCTTGTATGGAGGTGACTGACTATTTTTTGTTTTAACTTCTCCTCTACTTCTGTGTTACATTTTTCTAACATATTTTGCAAAATTTTAACAGATGATTTGTCATTCAGTAGCTTAACACAAGATTGCAGAAAAGTCTTTATGGCACTTACTTTCTCTACAACTTGTGTTTCATTGGTGTGGTCCATTGAGGAGGGAATTTCGTACATTGGTACATTTTGAGTGTGTTGCATGGTTGATGTAGATGCAACATATTTCTTGAGGAACTCCGGTCTTGCCTCCTTGAATATTTATTTTTCTTTCCCTGCATCGAATTGTTTCTGTGGTTCAGTATTCGTCTTCACCCATTGGTGTTGTGTTGGATATTGTCGTACTGAGTCAACTCTTATCTTATCTCCTATGCGCGTAACTATGTTGATATTTCTTCCATCATCCTTTGCCTCTATAGAAATCCACTAAACATTATGATTGTTTTGATTTCTCTTTTCTTGAATTTTTCCCAATAATGTTGGACAATCCTCTGTATCATGGTCTATTGTGCAAAAATACATGCATTTCGCGAGTGGAAGTGGACATTCCCTTGCATAGTATTCTGGATATTGGAAGTTGTGGTATACTATTGGACCTATTCCTCTTCCAAATACTCCTCTACCTCATCCTCCACTTCTATATCCACCTCGATCTGCTCATGGTGCGTTGTACTGAGGCATCTGATTATACTACTCATGGTTATATTGTGGTTGCACATTATTATACCGAGGCCATGTAGTGTTGTAATATTGTTGTGCAGTGTTGTATGGAGGTGGTACCTAGTTAAAATGAGGTGCATATTTCCATGAAATCATTTCTTCCTACACCCTATAGGTGGTTGGCATTCTTTCCCGCATCAAGTCCATTGTCCTACAATATTTGTCATCATGACCCACTGATTTGCAAAAGTTGCAATATGAACTCTTGGGTATTGTATGATACTTTTGCATCATGGGACAATGCTATGGGTCATGTCCATGTGTTTTATATATCTCGCACCATGGTCCTCTTGTTGGAAAATGGTTTGGTATCCCTATTTCCATGTACTACGCAAAAGTTGGGCACTCATTCTTGGGATGTCCTTATGTCCTGCATGTGGTACACGAAACAACTTCTCTTTTCTCTTTGCTCTTATTTTGGTTTAGTTGAAATGTGAGATTCTTCAAATCCTCTTTAATATCCTCTATTGTTGGATCTACCTTCTGATACTAGTTCTCTTCCAGTTGTAGGGTTGCCTGTAGACCCTCTACCTGAGTTTGTAACTTTTTTTGCCTCAAAGGGTATTTCAGATGTGGTAATAGTGAGTTCACAACGAGATTTCTATGCTACATATCAGTCATGAAATAATTCAACCAACCTTTAAGATGTTTAAAATATGATCAATCTCCCAAATAGACTCACCTAGTTTATGCCCGATTTCAATCGTCTCATTCATGTATTGATACTCTGAGCTAGGATTCTGAGATTCATTTATCAGTAGCTTCTTGAAATCTGCAATCATCCTTGTATTTCCAGGTGGACTATTTACAGCTAAGCTCATGTACCAATCCAGTGTGCGGTCTCTTAGCATGATGGATAATTGCGCAAGTTTTGTATCCTCATCTATGATATGATTTTCTTCCCAAATATTCTCACAGATAAATAAGTGCTTTTCAAGATCCTTTGATGCTTCTCCCTTGAATTCAGGTAACCTGATGGTGGGATCATGTCCTGCCATTTTGGGCGGTGATGAACTACAACCTCCGCATGGTGTGGATACTTGACTACTACTTCTTGAATTGGCTCTTCCAATCATTTCTCCTTGATTGGGTGCACTTCTTGTTGTCTTCCTTCCACTAAAATTTGGTTGTCTAAAAAGCAGTGTTATTTCTAGTGTATTAGTTGCTCATAGGTTTATGGGTTCCACGCTGACACTGACATGGATAGGATTTTTTCCTTATGTTCCTTCCCTTGGACATCTTGTCTTCCTTTCATATGTTGTGCACAGGATTTCCTCAATCCGCTCCACAACCCAGAGATCCTCTACCTATTCTTCATCACTTTACAAGCCCTCTCTATCTATTATGGATCTCTTCTTATTATTCATCTTATATTGGTAGGGTACTCCACTGTGTGTTTTTCCAGCTGTTTCCATGATATGCTTGATATGATATTCCTCCATCATTATTGGGTCCAAGGCCTCCTCCTTATTTCCCTTATCCATCTCTTCCTCCATTTTTCCAACTCTTGTAAGTTCTTCCCCCCTTCCCGCATGCATGCAGGGGAGTTTAGTTATATGCTTCCATAGTCATCACACCCTTGTTATACAGTAAGATATTGATTGAAGTATAAATCAATGTGATATACCTACCTCTAGGTCCTTTTAGGAACTCGTTCTCTACTGCAATGTAATACTTCACAGTATCTATTGAAAATTCTATGGTAAACACTGCAACAATATTGTCTAGACAGAAATCTATTGCACGTGTGAATTTGTTGTTAACTTGTTGTAACTGTGCGATCTCCACAAAATTCCACTCGAGTTGTCTGATTCGATTTTTAGGGTGGCTGTATTTCAACCTCAATAGCCACTCCTGCAATAAATGTAGGAAATCACAGAAAAATACCTCATGCAAGTCACTAAAAACGTACGTGTCCATATATTTGTGCAATGTTAACTTAGGGTTTATGTTATCCTTATGCTCAAACTCAAGCTCCTTTTTTTCCAACCAACTTTCAATATCCAAATTCGATGGATTCCATGGTCTGAACATTCTTTTTTATACCTTCATGCTCTTTTCAATTATTTCACAGATCCCACTCACTAAATCCAATGTAGTTCCAGCTGACAACAAAAACACTTGTTGGTTACTACTCTCTCTTCCTACTTCTTAGGCTGACCCAGGTTTATATCTGAAAAACTTCCAACAAAGCCCTCTAAAAGTATCGACCCTCCTGGTAACCTAGAAGGAAACACAACACACAGAGTGTACTGTGCAGTCTCACCCGAGATAGTTTTATGGGTTATTGCAATGATCAAATGCTTGCAGTCTGGGAAAGAGTGGGGATCGGGGATATTATTTTATCTTCTTAATAATTGATCTAGTTGTTCTTTATATTCTTCTTACTATTCATTCACCTATTAATTATATGCCTTCATTCTAACAGATCTAACATATAATAGATCTCACATAATTATACATTCATCCATTCATAGTCTAACTACTTGCAGAAGGGAAACATGCAATCAATCACATCACATAACATAGATATTACCATGGTTCACCCCCTCCTGGGCTACGTCCACAAAGATCTGGCTCTTAGGATCTTTTATTATGGTTATGTAATATATGGTGTCGTGCGCACTACATTTTATGATCATACAATCACAAACAGGTTCCATGATCTCTGTGAGGCTGACTAGATCACACCAGGCTCCTTAGCCTATGATCTAACCCTCGGGATCAATTTTCTTGACTCTATTACAACTCAACAAATTAAAAAATTGGTATTAGATCGTACAATAGTTTCCTTCATCAAACATTACAAAACTTAGAACCACCTACCTAGACCTCCTAGGTACTTATCTATACTAATTCTCATCTCAAAAAATGCTACATTCTCTTACAAAAACCCTAACCCTAACATGGTTAGGTTTTCTTACATGTGCACCTTGCATGCTTTCCTCCTTCATGTTTCTTTTCCTGTTGAAATTACTAAGACAACTGAGAGGGGGGGGGGGTGAATCAATTGTTACTGTGTTTAAACAATTTTAAGTCTATTAAACCATTTTTATTATTTCATCAAGTGACCATCAATATTATACATCATATGGACAACATAAATAATGAGAATCAATCACACATAAGATATACATAGAGACAGATTTTCACGAGGAAACCCATAAAGGGATAAAACCTCTTCTTCTTCAAAATGATAGGTAGTCTTTTAAGTTTTGTACATCATTTATGTTTGAAAACCAACTCAAAGTGAGGCTACTACCTCTGTTTTACAAGCTCCAACTTGTTGAGAGAACCAACTCTCTGGTTTCTCTAGCACCCACTAGAAGGAAGCACCAACTGGATTTATATAAGCACCAACTTATATACAAAAAACTCTGTGTTTTCCCGAGCACCACCCTGCCACCATGTTTTCTAGCCACAACTAGATGGAAGATACAACTTCCAATATTAAAGCACCAACTTGAATATCAGAGGACCACAATCCTCCCTAGCACCACCCTTCCTCCCTGATTATCAATAAATGATTGACAACCAAACAATACAGGTATTTCAATTCTTACCCCTTCTTCATTGTTCTGCAATTCTTCTCTAGTTCAAAAAAATGTTATGCAGTTCTTCTCTGCTTCATTCTATTATGCTATTCTTCTCTTGCTTCATTCTATTATGTTATTCTTCTCTTGCTTCGATCTGTTCAACTACTATTACTCATCTTTGAGTTTTATCTCATGCTCTGCATTATGTCATTTTACCCTTCTTATAGTTCATCTCATTGTTTCGGTTTGAACAACCATCTTTACACAGTCACTGCATATCTCCTTTTATACATACCAGCCTCATCAGTTACACCTCGAATCTCCTTGGGCAAAGACAAAAAAAAACCGTCTCAGCAACTGAATTGCCAACCGATCAAGAACCATGATTCAATTTTCTAACTGAATCGTAACTGAGCTTATTAATCATGAAAATAAACAATGACCCTTTGATCATACTCTTGATTAACCTGCATCGTTGGATTACCAATGATGGATCTCGCACCTACTCCATATGCCCACTGGCTGTAACCACGGGTCTAATCAGAATGCCTTTCGCATTTTTCATTTAAGAAATCATGTGTTGAAGGGTCTCGACACTCCAAGTTGCGATCACCGAAAAATATCTTAGCTCTTCTAGCTCCACCCTCTCATATGACCACCGACGATGACCACAACCTACACAAAAAGGCGTCTTCGCATTTTGCATTTCGATAATCCTATGATGAGGCATACCGACTCTCCAAGTTGCGATCGCCGAAACTCCGAAAATGGAGCCAGATCAATGATTCACGCTTTCTCTTGATCAACGACTTAGATTGAATCGTTGTTTTATGTTTCACAATTTCGACAATATTGTGGTGAGACTTCATGACTCTCCATATCGCGATATCCGAAATGGAGCTTAGCTATTAGTGCCTTCCTCCAACTCTCGACGATGTGACCACAACCTATGAACACTCGCTAATCATTTGAGCGCTTCACTCTTCAAATCAATGATCCACATTCTGTGGTGATCAAATGACTATCCAACTCCCTGGAACTTCAGCTTTCAGGACTTTGGGGAAGGGTTGATGCTAAAACTCCCGAAACTAAACTCCTAGAATGACATCACCCGATGACGTGTTGTGACCCAAGTGGCTGCCATGTGTTACTCAGAATTGTGATTTTGAGTGGCTTGAATTTCCGAATCGACTTAACACTTATCCTTGTATAATTTTTCCATGTGTCCTTACTAATGTAGGATGCCACCTGTCCTTGTTGACGTGGTCTGTCATGATCTACCTCCTGGATCTGACAGCTCAGATCTTATCGCGATTTCGCATATCGCGAGTTGGAAGGTTAGAGAACTTCCTTTCTTTGACCTTTCAGTCAGCAAAATGTTGATCTGTGGCCACGTGTCATGCCCTAAGATGGACGGTCCTCCTTCTTTCGGGATTTTGTAATCCCACTTCACCTTGTACTTTAAAGAACGTGCAAGTTCTTCTGGATCCAACGACGGTCGGACCTCGCGCTCGGATCTAACGTCTGAGATCTATTCTCATCTACTGCGCACTACTTCTCTCTGAATTCAGATTTGGCGGTCATCAGTGATTCTGAATGAGATCCAACATTCACTGTTGATCTTCACAGTTGATCTTTCCATTTCCATGCCATCATCGCTCTGCTGGTCGTTCTAATCTTTTCCATCAATGAAAAACAAATACGCATACTCTGTCTCTGTCTGAAAACATGCCAACAATATCCCCCTTTGGCATTGATGGTAACCACTTGAAGAACATAAGAACATCCAGCTTGACCACTGTATTATACACTTTCTCCCTCTTTGACATCAATTTCAAAGAAGAAACAATCTCCCCCTGAGTTGTTGCAGTATTCTTCGAAGGTATCAGATATTCAACCAATACAAGCTCCCCCTGATAGGATGGAATATCTTAGTTTGACAGTGAGGTCATGCCCAACTTCTGGCGAAGATATCCAAAAGGTGTTGCTGCTAACGGTTTAGTAAAAATATCATCTATCTGTTTTATGGAAGGAATATAATTCACCTGAACAATTTTGTTTGTAACTTGTTCTCTAGAAAATGGTATTTTATTGGTATGTCCTTGGATTTTGAATGAAGTATAGGATTCTTAGAGAGACTAATGGCATTGGTGTTATCACAATGAAGTGGAATAGGATCAGTGTAGGTTAACTTCAAATCTGCAAGAGTTTGTATCATCCATAAAATTTGTGTGCAACAAGTAGCAGCAACAATGTATTCTGCGTCTATAGTTGATAATGAAATGGATCGTTGTTTTTTACTAAGCCATGCTACTAATGAGTCACCTAGGAAGAATTCTCCTCCACTGGTGCTTTTCCTATCATCAACACAGTTTGCCCAATCATTATCTGAATAAGCAGTTAACTGAAAGTTATGATTTCTAGGATACCACAGATCATATGTCATTGTTCCCTTCAAGTATTTGAATATTCTTTTGATAGCTACTAAATGAATTTGTTTAGGATATGATAGATAATGACCTACCATTCTGATAGCTTGCATTATATCAGGACGAGATGTTGTGATGTACAAAAGACTGCCTATCATCGACCGATATGTTATTTGATCAACATCAGGTGAAATATCATCTTTACTGAGCTTGAAACCAACCACCATTGGTGTACTAACAGGAGAAGAATCTTCCATCTGAAATTTCTTCAACATCTCTTTCAAGTATTTTTCTTGAGAGATAAATATTCCTGCAGAACTCTGTTTTACTTGTAAGCCAAGAAAGTATGATAGTTCTCCTATCATGATGTCCATATGAGATAAAAAAGAAACATATGAGATCAAAATTTTTAGGTTCAGCCATAGATAAAAAAACAACATGGGATTGTTCTAAGTCTTTAATCAATTTCCTTCTTGTCTGAACTCCTTTATTTATATCTCCAATTATCTTATTTTCAGGATGATTCTTTCTAACAATTCTGAGAGGTGATTTTGCTTCTTTCTACTGATTTGTGTCAGTTGGAGTATTCATATCTTCATCTGAATAAGATTCTTCTCTTTCTGATCCTTGGACCTATTCATCTTCGTTTTCAATTATATCTTGTGTGCTTGGTTCAACACTGCTTACATTTCCTATCGGGATTTCTTCATCAACTTTTATGTCAATACAATCAACCAATTTATGCAGCCTCTTATTGTAGCATCTGTAACCTTGATTGTTTGTAGAATAACCTAAGAATATACCTTCATCATCCCTGTCATCATATTTGCCAATATTTTCATCATTATTCCTGATATAACATTTACTCCCAAAGACTTTAAAATGCTTGATTGAAGCAGGTCTTCCAAAACATAATTCATAGGGAGTCTTGTCACTGTGTGGCCTGAGATGAGATTTGTTCAGGATATGAACAACTGTATGTATTGCTTCCACCCAATATGTCTTAGCAATATTTTTTTTCATTCATCATTGATCTTGCCATTTGTTGTACTGATCTATTCTGCCTCTCAACAACTCCATTTTGTTGTGGAGTCCTTGGGATTATGTACTCTCTTTTGATCCCATGCTTATCACAGAACTCTTTGAAGTTCCATGAGCTAAACTCTCCTCCTCTATCAGACCTTATTGACTTCGATATTTTTCGTATTTGATTCTCAGTCAGAGCCTTAAACACTTTGAATTTTTCAAATGCTTCAGATTTTTCTTTCAGAAAGGAAACCCATGTTAGTCTAGAATAATCATCAATAATAAACATAAAATAATTTTCTTTTCCTGTACCTTGTTTTCTTGATGGTCCACATAAATCCATATGTACTAACTTGAGAGATTTTTTTGTTGAAGGAAAGATTTTAGACTTGAACTGTGTCCAAGTAAGCTTTCCTATCTAGCATGGTTTACAAACAGAATCATATGGCTTTGATATCTTTTGAAGATCCTTTATTTCCCCATTGTTTCTGAGCTTGATTATATGATCAAAATTTAGGTGTCCAAGTCTCTTATGCCATAGCCAACTTTCATCATATTTTCTTAAGTGGCATTCTTATTTTTCTTCGTTAACACATAAACATTGTTTTCTATTCTTATTCCTTTTGCAACCAACTGTCTTGAATTCACGGACTTTATTTTACAATCTTTAGAAGTAAAAAACACTTCACATCCTCGGTTACAGACTTGACTGACACTAAGAAAATTATGTTTCAGACCATCTACAAATAACACATCTTGAGCTTTTCCTTTTCCATTACTTAGACTTACCATTCCTTTACCTTTTATTTTTCCTGGTGCATCGTATCCAAAAGTTACATTTCTTGATTTGTTTTCACTTAGAGTTAGAAACTTACTTTTGTCTCCAGTCATATGTTTGGAACATCCACTGTCAATATACCAGGGATTCTTTTTCTTTTGGGATGATAACACTAGTCCACACTTATCATCTTCTTTCTTCTTCCAAACCTTGAAATTTTCAGCAATGAACTTCAAATCTGGCTTATAATTTCTTAAGCGACAATCTGTGGCTTTATGTCCATCGTTATGACAGACATAACATTCTGGTTCACTAAATAACAGACTGTAATGATTGTTATGCTCATAATTGTTATTATGTTTGTTTCTTAGCTGTCTCAATCTTTGTTGTGGTAGATAATTATTCCTTGAATAACCTGTTTGCTCATATCTACATCTTAAAGAACAAGTTATAGCTTTGTGACCAAAGTTAGAACAGAAAAAAAAAATCCATAGAAACGAATTGTGTACTTGGGAAAAGACTGTCTTCTTTGAATGGATCGATTTCTTTCATGCTAATAGTTTCTCTAATCGGTTCTGGTACCTTTTCCTTCATTCCTTCTTGGTGGTTGATTTTCTTTCTTTGTTTTTGCAGAATGGTTGTTGTCAATGATTGTAGATTTAACAAACTTGATGGGTTCCATATTACTTGGATGATCACTACTTGACCCTTCTTCATATCCCAAGCCAACTTTCAACTTGGTAGGTTTTGGTGATATACTGTCTTAAACTTCTCCAGAGGCTTTAATACTTGGCAGGTTTTGGTGATATAATGTCTTAAACTTCTCTATTTCTTTTCCGGTTTTTAGTATCTCTTCTTCTAAGGATTCACACCTCACTTTCTTCTCTGACAACTGTTGTTTCAGTATGTCTTCTATTTTCTTTGTCTCTTTTAACTCCACTTTTAGTAGAGAAAATTTTTCATTAGGTTTTTCAGCATTCATTTTAAATTGCATCAACGACTGTTTTTGTTTTCTCTTCTTACATCTGAGTTTGTCAATCTCTTCCAAAGAACTGATTAATTCACCTTCCATATCCACCACAACTTCTTCATAATCCATTTCACCTCCTGTGTTTTCATCATCAAGATCTCCCATAGCCATAAGCATAAAATAATTCACTTTGTCTTCACATGATGAATCACTATCTATGTCTTCTAAGGAGTTTTCATTGTTTGCACACAAAGTTTTATTTTTACTATATTTCTTGAATTTGTACTTCTTTTCATCATCCGATTTATGGTCCTTTTTGCCGGTGGGGACACTTAGATGCAAATCGAGCTATCTTACCACAGTTAAATCAATTGAAGGGAATCTTTCCTTGATATTTTCCTGATCCTTTCTTTAACCTTCTCACAAATTTTGCCTCAATATCATCTAAATCAGAATCATTATTCTTGCCTGCTTTAAAACATGCTTCTCTAGTAATGGATTTATATTTGCTGATTCTCATTTCATATGGAGTTAGTGTTCATAGGAGTTTATCAATGGACAGGGTCTTAAGATCATTTATTTCTTCTATTGCAGACACTTTTGGATTAAAATTTTCAAGCAAAGATCTTAAAATCTTCTGAACCAAAAATGATTCTTCAATCTTCTCACCAAGAACCTTCATGGCATTCACAAGTTCTTCAATTCTTAAAAAATACTTGCTAACTTTTTCATCTTCATTCATATTTAGTTGTTCAAACTTCAATCTATATGTTTGAATTTTGGCATCTTTTACTTTCTCATTTCCTTCATAGCTGCTAACAAGTTTATCCCACATAGATTTAGTAGTTTCAATATGAATCACCTTTACAAAATCAGCTTCAGCAAGTCCATTCAAGATAACATTCATTCCCTTAGCATTAAAGATAAACTCTAACTTATCATCCTTGGAGGCTAGCACAACAGGCTTTGTATATCCAGTCCCTACTACGTCCCAAACGTCAGCACCTAAGGCCATTAAGTATGTTCTCATTCTAACCTTCCAGAAGGAAAAATTTGTTCCATCAAACAGAGGAGGCTTAGTGGCTAAAGTCCCTTCATGGCTTGTAATGATTAAGATTATAGATCTACCTTTGAATAAAAGGAACTGGCTCTGATAACAATTGTTGAAATTACTAAGACAACTGAGAGGGGGGGGGGTGAATCAGTTGTTACTATGCTTAAACAATTTTAAGTCTATTAAACCATTTTTAATCTTTCATCAAGTGACCATAAATATTATACATCATATGGAAAACATAAATAATGAGCATCAATCACACATAAGATATACATAGAGACATATTTTCATGAGGAAACCCATAAAGGGAGAAAACCTCTTCTTCTTCAAAATGATAGGCAATATTTTAAGTTCTGTACATCATCTATGTTTGAGCACCAACTCAAAGTGAGGCTACTACCTCTGTTTTACAAGATCAAACTTGTTGAGAGCACCAACTCTCTAGTTTCTCTAGCACACACTAGAAGGAAGCACCAACTCCCTAAATATTCCAACACCAACTGGATTTATACAAGCACCAACTTGTATACAAAAAACTCTATGTTTTCCCGAGCACCACCCTGCCACCCTATTTTCTATCCACAACTAGATGGAAGATACAACTTCCAATATTCAAGCAACAACTTGAATATCAGAGGACCACAGTCCTCCCTAGCACCACCCTTCCTCCTTGATTATGAATAAATGATTGACAAACAAACAATACAGGTATTTCAATTCTTACCCCTTCTTCACTGTTCTTCAATTCTTCTCTAGTTGAAAAAATTGTTCTACAGTTCTGCTCTGCTTCATGCTATTCTTCTATTCTACTCTTGATTCATGCTATTCTGTTATTCTACTCTTGCTTATGTCTGTTCGACGACTGTTACTCATCTCTGAGTTTTATCTCATGCTCTGCATTATGTCATTTTACCCTTCTTACAGTTCATCTCATTTTTTCGGTTTGAACAACCATCCTTACACAGTCGTTGCATCTCTCCTTTTATACACACCAGCCTCATCAGTTACACCTCAAATATCCTTGGGCAAAGACAAAAAAAAAACGTCTCAGCAACTTAATCACCAACCGATCAAGAACCATGATTCAATTTTCTAACTGAATCGTAATTGAGCTTATTAATCATGAAAATAAACAATGACCCTTCGATCATATTCCTGATTAACCTGGACCGTTGGATTACCAATGATGGATCTCACGCCTACTCCATATGCCCACTGGCTATGACCAAGAGCCTAATCAGAATGCCTTTCGCATTTTGCATTTCAGCAATCTTGTGTTGAAGGGTCTCGACACTCCAAGTTGCTATCATCGAAAAAGAGCTTAGCTCTGCTAGCTCCACCCTCTCATATGACCACCGACGGTGACCACAGCGTACACAAAAAGGTGTTTTTTCATTTTGCATTTCGGTAATCCTATGATGAGGCATCTCAACTCTCCAAGTCGCGATAACCGAAACTCCGAAAATGGAGCCAGATCAACAGTTCACGCTTTCTCTTGATCAATGAATCAGATTGAATCGTTGTTTCGTGTTTCATGATTTCGACATTATTGTGGTGAGACTTCACGACTCTCCATATCGTGATCTCTGAAATGGAGCTTAGTTGTTAGCACCTTCCTCCAACTCTCGACGATGTGACCATAACCTATGACCACTCACTAATCATTTGAGCGCTTCACTCTTCAGCTCAACGGTCCACATTCTGTGGTGATCAGAAGACTATCCACCTCCCCGAAACTTCAACTTTCGAGACTTTGGGTAAGGGTTGATGATAAAAATCCCGAAACTAAACTCCTAGAATGACATCACCCGATGATGTGTCGTGACCCGAGTGGCTACCACATGTCACTCAGAATTGTGATTTTTAGTGGCCTGAATTGCCGAATCGACTTGACACTTGTCCTTGTATGATTGTGCCATGTGTCCTTGTTGACATAGGATGCCACATGTCCTTGCTGACATGGTCTTTCATGATCTACCTCCTGGATATGACGACCCAGATCTTATCGCAATTTGGCATATCGCGAGTTGGAAGGTTAGAGAACTTACTTTCTTTGACCTTTCAGTCAGTGAAATGTTGACCTGTGGCCACGTGTCATGCCCTAATATGGACGATCCTCCTACTTTTAGGATTTTGTAAGCCTACTTCACCTTGCACTTTAAATAACATGCATGTTCTCCTGGATCCAATGATGGTCGAACCCCACACTCGGATCTAACGCTCGAGATCTATTCTCGTCTACTATGAGCTACTCCTCTCTGAATTAAGATCTGATGGTCATCGGGGATTCTGAATGAGATCCAACATTCATTGTTGATCTTCACAGTTGATATTTCCATTTCCATGCCATCATTGCTCTACTGGTCGTTCTAATATTTTCCATCAATGATAAACAGATATGCATACTCTGCCTATGTCCGAAAACATGCTAACATTTCCTTCCAGCTATCTCTTTCTAATTCTGGGTTTTTCCTCCAAAAATAACATCTCCTCAAAATAGGCCTACATCCAACAAAGAACCTTCATTATTCTATATTTGATTTCTCTGCATTGGTATCCCGCTTCTAGTGTGAAATTTGATATCAAAAGTGGATTTATTGTTCTGAGTAATATTAGACAAAGTAGTTAAGTTATATCTAGGAAATCCTTCCCAGGAACTCATGTTCTTGACACATAGAGATGATCCAAAACACCACCTCTTAAGCTCCTTGTTCTCTTTCACAAAAATCTTTGAAATTATCTACACATATCTACATTCAAGGCTATGGAGCCATAATTTTCCTTTCTATGCCCCATTAATTACATTCTTCACCTGCTAGCTTCATGTCCTATGTGAGGATTCTTTCTATTGTACTTTCAATTCAATCAAATTCATTAGAAGTTGATCAAGATTATTTTCGGCACAAAATGAGAGCAAAGATATAATAAATAAATGTACATAGATATCTTATATATCCAATAATATAACATAAATATATCATATATGCAACCATAAACACATAGATACAGTAATACACAATTTCTATCAATGAGGGAAATGTACAAAACTGTAGAAATACAGAGTGAAAGACTCGCTAGAATGGTGGAAAATTATCTCTGAGAAGAGATGTGATAGATAATCACATTCACAAGAATATGGATTACAATGAGACTCTAAAGGCCTTTTTAACATAAACAAAATCCAAAACCCTAACTCCGGAAGATAAAAAGCCAACAATTTTGTGGACTCCTTTTTGGGTAGTTTGGTGTATCAACTTCTCGAGGGCGTAACTTTGGCATACAATATTCGTTTGGGGAACAGGATATCTCGTTGAAAAGGTATAATCAAGGAGATTCATTTGGGGGTATTGAGCCTCTTTCGTCACCTTAGTGAGGAAAATAGAGGTGCTTGCAAGCTTAGTTGGGTTTGTTAAGCAGGACAGGGTTAGAGAAAGAAATATAAAAGAAAAACTAAGAATTAAATTAAGAAATAAAATAACAAATAAACTAATGAACATAGGGACACAAGGACAAAAGAAACAATAAGACCCATGTCACCAATGGTAAGGTTGATATTAGTGAAAGAAAACACTAAGAAGAAAGAGGACTATGAGTCCCTTCTTCCTCCAAGGGAGGGCTCTTGGACCCCCACAAATAAGCTCTTCTTAC
>SNQJ01S0089226.1:16394-28524 GCA_010110895.2 Picea sitchensis
GGGCGCATGGAGGCACTTATGTAGGGTGGGCAGGCGCGCACACGTGTGCACCTGTGGGATGGACAGGCGAGCCTATGTGTGCACCTGTGAAATGGACAGGCGTGCATATGTGTGCGCCTGCGGGGTGAACAGGCGCGCATATGTGCGCGCCTGTGGGTTTAAACAGTCGTGCCTTGGGGGCAAGGTTGACGGGTGTAAAACTTATCTTTTTAATGGTTTTTTATGGTCAATTTGGCTGACCTAGGACTGTTTTATGTGGCTGCAGGCGATCATTTGGCATGATGCCAGTCGGTTGGCGAGAGCGGGATTGGTCCCAACTGAGGGATGTCGTGGCGATTGAGGAGCCGGGGGTTCATGCTACTTTGGAAACCTGTGGGCTGCTGAAGTTCTTTGAGTGCCCGTTGATACGGGCGCAGGAGTATCTCCTGCAGTTTCTTATCCGGATGTGGAGTCTAGACCTGCATTGTTTTATGGTGCGGGGAGAGTAGATTGCCTTCACTGCGGTGGAGGATATATATTTTTTGACTGGGCTCCTGTTTCGAGGAACGCCCCTACCGACGGAGCCGGTGTTACTTGCGGACGTGGAATTAGTGATGGTGGGTCGGAGGTACTGTTCCATGGTGAACTTTATGTCGGGCTCCGTTGTGAGCATCGGGGTGATGGATACTCTAGTGCATCGTTGTATAACAACGATGATTGTGAGGGCTTATGGGTCCCTCGCGACTCAACGGATCAATGGTGGTCAACTGAGTATTATGGAGAGGGTACTGGTCGGTGAGCACTTTGCATGGGGGATTATGCTACATGCTAGGATAATAGGGTAGCTGGACCGCTGTCGGTCCACTAATACAGGGGACGTTGCCTTTGGGTCCATCCTAGTGGCCTGGTTCTTGGAGAGGGTGCCTATGTTGCACCCTAGGATTTTCCTGGGAACTCCTAGGGCGTGAGAGCCACGACTGAGGTGGTGGTTGACTATTTTGGTTCACCACGGTGGTGGTGAGGGCAGCCACTTCTTTACGGCTGAGGTGGCACAGGTGTGGCGGTAGATGCCGCAGGTTATACTGTAGTATCCTTATGCTGGTGTTGACTTTTGGGGTGATCCGGACATGGTGTTACCTCCAGGGGAGGTTTTTTATCATCGAGGTATGTTTATGAGTTTGATATGTATTGATTTTTTTTGAGATAGCATGACATGTGTATTTGGGATAGATGTTGATACTATGTTTTGTTTGTTTGTATGTGCAGATGTGGGACCTCACGGGCGCAAGGTTGAGTTACTGAGAGCACCGGATCACCAGGAGCCAGGGAGACCGCCGCGGGGAGGACCACGGGAAGGAGAGAGATGTCGATGTGAGGATGCCGAGGCGAGACTTGCTGAGGATGAGAGAGCAATGAGGAGACGCCAATTTGATGATCTAGGTACCGGGCCATCACATGCTCCTTCGGCGGATGCCGGAGCAGATTTTGAGGATATCCACTGTTGCCTGGAGGCAGTGCTACATAGCATGCCTGAGGGTATGTGGTCGCGCATCCAGGATGAGGGCATCCTGGAGAAGTGTGTGGGAGTTCCACCACCATGGTGGGCCGTGGTGCAACGAGCAACAATAGCAGGTGTTGCTATGACTGGACGGTTACCTCCCGGTCCAGAGAGACCAGTAGTGGGTGGGGGACCACCACCTGAGGGAGGGGTAGGAGGTGGTGCTCTAGAGGCACCTTGAGTGGTTCTCTAGAGGCACCTTGAGTGGTGATCTAGAGGCACCTTGAGTGGTGCTCTATGTATTTTTGTATTTTTGTATATAGGCTGGTGAGCCCATTTTGTACCGTGGTGTTGTACTGGCCTGCGGATGATGTTTTGTATGTAAAAATTTTGATGGCACTGGTGACCGATTTATATATATATGAGTATACATTTTGGGGTCTATGTGATGTTTACATGTGTGTTTTTTAATGTTTGATGATGTCTAATCTATATATGTTGTGACAGGTTTTTGATATTTGTTATGTATGTGTAGAGGTATCTTGATGTGATATATGCCAATCTAACACCATGTTAGCTAAGTTATCTGTAATCTGATTCAATTGTCTTGGAATATGTGTAAATGTAATGAAATCAAAATGTCCAGATAAAAGTCTAACCTGCAGGTATTTGCGAAAGAGGCAAGGATCACAGACGCGGTACACATTATTGAGTTGGAGAACGACTAGTTGAGAGTAAAAAAAGATGCTAAGGTGACGAATATGATGATGCTAGGCATTGACGAGGAGGCCAATGATGGCAGTGTATTCGGCTTGGTTGCTGGTGGCTGAACCCAAACATATGCTGCTCGAATGGAGCATTTCATGTGAGGGGGTATAGAGGGCGCAAGCTACCGAAGCGAGATTGTGTGTCCAACAGCTAGCGCCGTCAGCGTAACCGATGTGGTAGGCCGGTGGAGGAAGAATCTGTCAATAGCACAAATGATAGTTTAGACGCGAGGGATGGAAAAAAAAGATTAAAACCACTATAAAAGAAATAACCTAAAGTAGAATTGCTACACTTAGGCATAAAATTTCTTTAAGTATAACCCATTGACGAGATCTTTGAGAGAGAGGCCTTTGGGAGAGGCCAAGATGTAAGTGCCTTTAGTGAGGCAATGTTGGATAATGTAGGGGCCATGCCATAGTGACTCGAATTTTCCATGACCAAGGGTATTGTGAGCGATATCGTAAGCAAGGACGAGGTCGCCTTCGTGGAATGAGCGAAGGTTGACATGGCGATCAAAGGTGGCCTTTGATTGTTTTTTGGCTGCCTCATTGTTCTGTAATGAAGATCGACGATCTTCATCCAGGAACTCTAAGTTCAGCAAGCGCTGCTCCATTGGAGTAGTGTCAGGTAATAGCTCAATTGCGATGCGTAAGGTGGGAATTTCACACTTGATGGGAAGAGTGGCCTCAACCCCATGGACTAGATGAAATGGTGTGAAACCCGTGGTCGTTTTCATGGCCGTATGGTAAGCCCATAGCGTGGAAAATAACATATGATGCCAATTGGTCTTATGTTTATTAACCATGCGTTGTAACATGGTCTTGAGGACCTTGTTAACTGCTTCGACCTGTTTGTTAGACTGAGGGTAATATGGTGAGGCAAACTCGTGGGAGAATCCTAACCGAGATGAGAGTTCGACAAAAATCTCATTCTCGAAGTGTTTTCCGTGATCGAAAACTAGTTGGAGGGGTACTCCAAAGCGGGATATGACGTGGTTAAAGAAAAAACGCACTACGGTGTTAGCGGTATTGTTGAAGGTGGGCATAGATTCCACCCATTTTTTGAAGTAATCGACTATGACAACAATGTATTTGTGGCCATTTTTGGAGGGGGGATTACAAGTCATGAAGTCAATGCCCCATTTACAAAAAGGGTCGGCAGTAATGACTGGGTGAAGAAGAGCAGGTGGTGATCGTGCTTTGTTGGCGTAAAGATGACATTTCTCGCATCGTTTCATGGTGTGAATGCAATCGTGAAACAATGTAGGCCAAAAATAACCTGCTCGGATGATTTTCTGAGCAGTGGACATTCCCGAAAGATGGCCCCCACATGTGTCATTGAGGCATTTGTTCAAGACTCTATCGGCCTCATCAATAGTCAAGCATTGACGAAGTATGGTGTCGAACCCTCACCGATATAAGATGTCTCCAATGAGGAGGTAGCGGGGGGCCTGGTGGCGAATACAATGACGATCATCTCGTGAGAGGTGTTTACCAAACTTTTGGGTTCGGAGGTAGACGAGGAGGTCACCATACCAAGGATCATTCAAAGTGATGTAAAAGAAATGTTCATCGGGAAAATCGGTATTGACGGGGGCACTGGTAGTATCAGAGGGGAAGGCCGTGACAAGTTCAGCGAGGACAAGAGCTTTCTTGCTCTTGGGTGTTGAGAATTCAAGATAATACTCCTGAAGGATAATGATCCATCGGGCAAATTTTCCATTAATTTGTCGACGACTGAGAAAATATTGCATAGGGTTGGAATCTGCTACGACCTTAGTCGTGCGAAGCATAATGTAATGACGCAGTTTTTGGACTGTGAGGACGACTGCAAGGGCTAGTTTCTCTTCATGTTTATACTTCAAGGCTAGCCCTGAGAGGTTTTTACTAATGTAGTAAATGACATGCTCACGATCGTCATCACTGATTTGAACGAGAACTCCTGCTACTGAGAGAGATGATGCTGATATGTAGAGGATATAGTCACGATTATAGTCGGGTGAACTAATTAAAGGGGCATTAGATAGCGTCATTTTAAGATTGTCAAATTCTTTTTGGGCATGTTCATCCCAGTGAAATGGGATGTCATGGTGTAGTAAGCGAATGAAACCGTGTGCGCGAGTGGCGTAGTCGGGGACAAATCGCCGTAGGAAGTTATCTTTTCCTTGTAAGCTCTGGAGTTGATGTAAATTTTCGGGAGGTGGAATTTTTGTGATGGCTTGGACTTTAAGGGGGTCCACAGTAATACTACTTTGGGAAACGATGAATTCGAGGAGGCACCCTGCAGTGACGCAGAATACACACTTGAGGAGGTTCAAGCGGATGTTGTACTGATGACACCGTTGGAAGATGATTTGTAAATCATCAAGATGTTGGGTGCACTTCTTGGATCGAGATGTGAGGTCGTCCAAGTATGCAAGGATGATATGAGCCAGATCATGAAAAATGTATGTCATATCCCATTGGAAAGTTGCGCTAGCATTCTTTAAGCCAAAAGGCATGATCCGATATGAAAAAGTACCCCAAGGGGTAGTGAATGCAGTTTTGTATTGATCGGTTGGGTGGATTTGGATTTGATTATAACCAGAGAAACCGTCCATGAAGGATAGAGCCTCGTGGCCTGTGCAGTCGTCAATAATTTGATCGATGAAAGGTGTTGGAAAGTTGTCTTTGGGACATGCATGATTGAGATCGCGAAAGTCTGTGCAAACGCGGATAGTGCCCTGTTTTTTGTTAACGGGTACAGGGTTGGAAACCCATGATGTATAGGCGATGGGGTAGATGAACTCGACCACGCGTAGTTTGTCAATATCAGCTTTGATGGCCTCTTCTTTGGATGGGTATAGCGGTCGTTGTTTTTGACGAATTGGGGTGATATCAAGCCAGGTGTCGATGCGATGTTTGACGATAGAGGGATCAAGGCCAGGCATTTATGTGTCTGACCAGGCAAAAATATCCCAATATTCTTGGAAGAGGGATTTATAGGCGGTGATTTCTCGAGGAGTGCAAGAGGCGCCAATGGTGATTTCCTTGACGACTCCATTTTTGATGGAAATATCGATTTTGATGATCGGGGAAATGTTGGCCATGTTTCCTTCTTCAAAAGCATCAGGGGCATGAATGGGGTTATTGAACCAGTCGATATGCCCTGATGGGATAACATCTTTGTTTTCGACTACGTATATGGGGTGTTGGTTAGGAGGCGTGGAGTCTTCCTGTGGAAAGAAGAGCGCTCAGTGGTGTAGCGCATCCCATGGGTAGTCGGGGGTGTTTAACTCTTTGAGTATGTCCTCGTCACAGTGGAATTGACGGGAATACAAGGGGTCGTAAGGAGTGATATCGGTGACTGTCACCGTGTGGCTGTCCCCTGGTGATGAAGAAGCAGGGGGAATGATGCAATGAAATTGCGATGCTTCGCTCGACATAAACCAAATATCAAAGTACTGAGGAGTACCCGTGGTAGTTGGATGTAAAATTTTCATAGGGAAATTGTTATAACCCTAAATTGCACCACACATGCTTACCTGGCATCAGGCCAACTCATATCCCTTCTTTGCCAAAAAACTACTGAAAAACTCTTCTAAAAACTCCATTTTTAAAAGTAAACACTAGCAGACCCACTACAGACCGCATGTGAACACTAGCAGGCCCACTATAGCCCGCGTGTATCCAAAAGAAAACGCTAGCATGCCCACTATAGCCCGCGTTTGCCTTCAAAATTACAAAAAATAGGAAAGTTTTCGATGAGACAAAAAGCTATGGGTCAGTTAACTGAAACTCCCGGCCATGAATGGCCAAGAGTTCGTCCAAAACCCTAGCTCCTTCTAGCCTATAAAAGAAGGGGTAGGGGTACTATTAAGAGAGGAAACAGATAGCAAAGAAACTCTGCCCAATTGCCGAATCCATTTGTCCCAACGCTTTAGCCTTTACTCAAGCTTAAGGAGAATTAAAGCAAAGCAGTTGGAGGAAAAAGAAGAGGAGGAGCCCAGGATCAGGATCAAGGAACGGTGGCCGGTCTCTATCATTATTGTAAGTTGATTCATCTTGAGATTAATAAAAGAATACTTTTCCCGTCCCAATGCATGAGTGATATATATTTGATTTGATTTATGCTTAATCTCTAACCCTTAGGTAGAAAAATAGCATGCATGCGTAGTGTTTTGTCTTGATTACAGGATTTTATTTGGAAGGAGCAGCGAAAGAAAGCGGATAAAGCGCAACGGAGGATCTACATCAAACGTCGATAGAAAAAGGTTGGTAGGTATTTCCCAGCTTGTGTGTGAAAAAGGGGTTTGAGTATTGGGGTGATATGTTGAAAGTGATTTCTTTAAGGTCATGATCTGCATACAAGTTCAGTCCTAGCTTGTTAGTCCGTAGGGTATTATTTCCCAACAAAAGAATTGGTGACTCCACTGGGGACATTTACTCTTAGGGTTTTCGGATTTAAGAGAGGTTTTTTGGGTAGTTTAAAGAAGTAGATTTTCTGTTTCTTTGTTTGATTGTTTTCTGTTAGGTCAGAGCTAGCAGGGAACCTAGTTCTTAATACTAGTTTTTCCTTGACTGTTGCTTGACATTTATTATTGGGACACACAGAGGTACACGCGGCTTGCAGAAGGCTTGCACACGTGTAACCCGCGCCCTAACCTCCTACAACCCACGTTTGAATGCTTTCTGCAGAGGTTTCAGTAGCGTGTAGGACTTAGAAAGCTTAAGAGGCAGTCTCCTCTTCCCTGTCAGAATTTTACATTGTCAGGGGGTTTTCTGGATCCTGTCTGGGTCTTGTTGGTTCACAGTCTTGTCTCAGTCTGCTTTATTGTGTTTGTTATTTTTTGTATTTATTTTCCTTTTCTGTTAAAGAAGAAGCATCCAAGCCTTCAAGAGACCCTGCTTGTCAATACCAGATGCCTCTTCCAGGTCTAGGCTGTCTGTGGTTAGTTTTGTCTTGGATTTTGAACATACACGCGGCCTGTATCAGTTCAGCCCATGGGTATCCGCGCTCTGTTGTAGCTCAACACGCATTTACACGCGTGTTGTTTCAGTGATAGTCGCGGGCTTGTCAGGTTGCTTTTCAGTCAGGGTGGGGCAGTCATCCCCTCTTGTGGTGAGAATTTTTTCCTCTCAGGGGTTTTGAATCTAGGGTTGCACATTCAGTAGGTTAGGGATTCTTATCCTTAGCCTGTGTTTTTCTTAGTTGATGTTTTGATATAAAAGACAAAAGAAAAAAATTGTTTTATGGTTTTTAGACAAGTGTTAGAATCGGTGCTTTCTTGATTGCCTTTGTTCGTCTTTGCTCTGGTTCTTTTCGATCTACGCTTTAAGCCATAATTTTATTTTGTTTTCTTGGTTTTGTGCTTGTCGGCATTTTCCCTTTGTTGCTTCAGTTTTTCAATTAAATAAAAAAAAATATCTAATTTTCATTTTCTTCTTTGTTTGAAGATTGTGTTGTTTCATCAGTAGCTAGTAAGAAGTCTTTTTTCATAAGTTTTTTGCAGTGCATTTAGCGCATAAGTAGATTGCAGATTGAGCGAAATTCCTTTATGTTTTTCTACATGAAATCTTAGAAAATTCAAAAAGAAAAAGAAATCTTTCTTAGTGAAAAGTTGCTGGTTTTTGCATTTTCTGTAAAAGTTTTTGTTTCCAAGCATTTCTTATTCATTTTTATTTGAGTCTGTACACACCATCAGTTTCACCTTCATACCTTGTGACGTAAAAAATCCCATTAAAAGAAACACTAATTAAAAACTATTAGACTTTTTGTTTGTAAGGTTCATACACTAGCTCAGGACTAGGGCCTTGGAATAGGTTGGAGAGTAAATTCTCCAAGGCCACTCAAACCAAACATTGGAGTCTGTCATAGGGAGTGTAGAAGTCTAGTTACAGAAATTTATCTGGGACCCCCCTCTAACACAGGGGCTAAACACGAGGTCGTGTAAGGAAAGGTAGCGGAGATAACCCCTCCAAAGCTGGACCAAACGTAGTGGAGAACACATATCGAGGATTTGTTGAGGGATTCTGTCGTTTTCATTTTCCACAGAGCTTCATGGGTCTTGAATCCATTTGAGGTCCTCAGTTGTCTTCCAGACCATTTTCTCTCGATACCCTTGACAGGTTTTGGGCTTGATACCCTGCTCATTGTGGTCTACCTGACTATCGACTGTACCCGCATGGTGACTGTTCGCGTGCTGGCAAACTAGTTGCCAATCTTTTCTAGGGACATACACAGGTGACTGCGGGGGTATACCACAGTACCTAGGATAGACATCGGGCCACGCTTTGCAGAGTATACCCGGAGGGTGCTTCCGTATTCGAGTTGCACTTGCACCGGTAAGTTGCTCTAGTGTTGGTTGTTGTAACTGTTCTTCAAAATAGTTAGTGATTGCTTGTCTTATCTCATAGGAGCTTCTTTTAGTGTCTGTTACTGTTTGTTCGTGTAGAATACCTTAGTGTGTCGTGAATCTTCTCACACAGTGGAGGATTCAGATCTCCGCTGGTCACGAAGGCTTCTGGGCCTGCCACCGGTTATATTGGAGCCACCCCCGTCACCATTGAGGCGGAAGCTAGACCAACAAGGGTCTTTCGAAGCAACCGGGTTACAAACCATGGTGCCCGAACAACCGCCGGAGGAATCAACCGCCAATCTTGGATTGGTTGCAAACTCAACCACTGATACTTGGCCGCAAGTTATTGTGCTAATTCAATTCTACGAACGCCTGGCAGTGCCTCACACAGCTATGGAAACAAACGCTATTACTTTGTCTGGGAATTCTTCCATTCCCATCACCGTTTAAACCATAGGAGAAGCTTCTCCTAACTTGCCTTTGTCGGCGGTCTGGGCCACTATGGTCTCGGCCGCAACTACGTCACACAGTGGACCGACCCCATCTATCACGACGGCCACACCTCCCTTCACACCTAGTGCGACAGGCCCTCCGTTTTCATATGGTATGCCTAGTTCAGGTACAAGTCCTGTACTCAATTACTCCACTTTACAGACTTTAGGTCTGGGGGCAGGGAGCTCTAACGCTCCTTTGCAAGGTCAACTTGGGGGCATTCCTGTCCCTTTCAATGATTTTCCTTACGTTGGAGGTCATATCTCTCCTTCGTCCCCTTCGCTTGGTGGGTTGCATCAACAGTCTGTCGGGCAACCTGCACACACGAGTTCATTTGGAGCCGGGAGTCAAGGAACACCTGCGCAAACTCAGCCGATAGGTTCGTCACCATTTTTTTGGAACGAGATGTTTGGTAATAACACTTTTGCATCTACTGCTTTCCCATCAGGGGGCACACCCATTTTTGGACAGTCTACTCCAGCACAGGGTACTATTCCTGCGTCGGGGGCACATATACCAGGACCTTGGAACTCAAGACAAGGATCCGTTCCGTCCTTTGGAATGCCGTTCTGGGGTAATTCTTTCCATAGTCAATGGAACCCTCGAAAGACTTCTATGCCTCTCCCATCAGGACCGGCATGGAGTAATCTTTCCCAAAGTCCGTCAAACATGATGAATGCCCAACATCCTATGTCCTTTATGGGGAATCAGCCAATGATGTCTCCACAGATGCAAAATCCATATGCTGGTCAAGGCCATGGTTTTTACCAGAATCCGGGCCAACAACCAAACTTTTCCTGGCAACCTGGTGCCAGTCAAACCATAGGACCCTTTTCCCCAGGCTATCAGCAACAACCTAAACTACCATTCTTGGCAACATTACACTTGCCAGATTTGACATAGTTGTTAAATGATCCTATCTGTCACGATCCGCGTTGGCTTCCTATGCCAACGAAGTTGCCTTCGGACATTCCCAAGTTCAAGGCCAAGCCTAACGAAGATTCAGGTGATCACGTGACTACTTTCCACCTTTGGTGTTCATCTAACTCACTGAAAGATGACTCTGTCCAGTTGCGATTTATTCAACGCACTCTCATCGGGAGTGCCATGAAATGGTACATAGAGATTGATCGTTCACGATATTCTTCTTTTGGCGAATTGGCGATGGCCTTCCTTAACCATTTCCAGTTACCTGTGATATACGACGCCAACACAGAGTTGCTAGCCAATTTCGAACAGACGACAATGGACCATATCTCTGATCATATCCAAGAGTGGCGACACCGAAAGAGTTTAATCAAAGTACCAGTTCCACTAGCATTCCTGCTCGAGTGGTTCCTTAAGTCTTTAGTACCGCAATTGTCCAAAGACATCGCAACTTCTGGGGTTTTCTCTGAAGAAGATGCCATCATGAGGGCTCAATAGTTTGAGCTTATCTATTCTCAGTCTGGTCTATTGTACAACATCCTGCCGGATGCACCACGATCGATACTGGATAAATCCAGACAGAGAGCTGAACCACAAGCCGATGGTATCATTGGTTCGGCACAAACTAAGCCCGCTGAGCAATTGACAAAACAATTGCAACAGTTATCTATACAACACTCAGCGGCCAGTCAGACTACTGCTTTGGCTACTCCTCCTACCCAAACGTCGGAATTACACTCCTTACAGACGACTAACCCAAAGGCCACCCAACAGCCTAAAGGGAAGAAAAAACAACGCAAGAAGGGTAAGGGGGATAAGAAACCCACTGATAATGCTGGCAAGGGCACGACGAAAAAAAGGAAGGCGAGGTATCTGTGCAACTTATGTGCGGAAGACCACCCGAGCCATCTATGTCCTCGACTTGCAGAGGCCCAAAAGTTTGTCACACAGCAACAACAAGCCGTGTTGACTAATCCCTTTCATCATGGGCAAAATTTAACTCAAGCCTCTACAAGTGCCGAAGGGGGAAACCAAGAAATCTACCCTCACCCAAATAATTCCTCTTCTGCGAACGTATATATGGTTAGGGGTGATGCTTTACTAACAACTAGAGAGCACGACTATAGTAGACCAAGCACCTCTGAGAAGGGAAAAGAAGCCGAGATCCCATCTCTTCCTCTACATATTGAGAAGACGTTGGGAGAAACGATGACACGCATTCCAAAAGGTGCGTTTAAGAGAGCTTCTCACAATCCAAACGCAAGGGCGACCCAGAACTACTATGTGGTGGAAGATTTATCCCAAACCCCTTGTGCTATGTCTGCTTTGGAGGTCCTCCAAAGTTTCCCTTCTCAGCGAAAAGCCTAGTTGACTGCTTTAGGCTCTACTGAGACTTATAACCCGGGTACCATCATATTAGATACGACTGACTTGAAACCTCGTCTGCCTTACCACGTCACGTTTCATATAGTAGTGTCTCATCCCACGAAATGTTTTACACGAAATATCTTCTGCACGATGGTCGACGAGGGCGCTTCGACTTGCGTTATGTCGTTAGCATGCTGGAAAGCCATTGGTCAGCCCGATTTGTCTCCATCACCTACTCTCCTCATTGCGTTCGACGATCATTCTTTCCGACCACATGGCATCATTCCTTCTTTCCCTGTGCAGTTATTAGGGAAGACCGTGTGTGTCAAAGTAGAGGTAGTCGATGCCCCCCTCGACTACAATATCTTGTTAGGTCATAGTTGGACTTATGCTATGCAAGCTGTGGTCGCTACAGTTTTCCGAGTCTTATTATTTCCGCACGAAGGTCGGATAGTGACCATCGATCAATTGTCCTTCTCTAGACCTGACCGAGCTTTGGGGGCATCCACGGTTCCCATGATTGATAATCCTCAAGACGGTGTCATTAACATAGGAGTTGGTTTGTGCCCATCTTTGATGGGTACTTTCGATTACCCACTTCCTCATAACGATGTCAAGTTTATATCGAAGCACCACAAGGATGATATTTTTCATGTTTCGTCGTTCCGCATGACTTACTTTCAGGATCCATGGATTCTTCCTTCCCCATCAACTACGATGGATGAGACAGGGAACTCTGACATGTCCATGCCCTTGTCGGC